>JAADWV010000006.1:0-155135 GCA_023336295.1 Pythium folliculosum | reverse complement strand
GCAGGGCATGCGCAACCTGGACGCGGACAGCTACCAGTACTCGACGTCGTACTACTCGGAGATGAACTACCTCAAGGGCGTCGGCAAGAACTTGTCGCTCCCCAAGGCGCAGACCGACAACAAGGACGCGCTCGCGGCCGAACAGAACTGGCACTTTCGCGCGGGCGAGGCGACGTACTGCAGCGCGGACGACGCCGTGTGCAAGGAGTGCAAGGCGTCCAACTTCTGGCGCGGCAATGACACCAGTACACTACCGGACAGTCGTTTCTGTGTTGGCGCGAACAACTGCGTGTGCATCCAGACGTGCGAGGTGTCGACGTTCAGGTCCCCTGGCTGCCAGTGGAAGCTGTCGCCCGCGCCGACGCCGACGCAACCTTATTACGGGTACAACAACGGCTACAATGACTCGCCCATGACGACGCACTTGGCGTACTGGGAGTGGCTGCTGATTCTGGTGCTGATCTTGGTCGTCCACTTGCTGCTGCGCGCGTGCTCGCGCTCCAAGAAGCGCCAGGAGAAGGTTGCGCGCGAGGCCGCGACCCGCGCCGTGTACCAGGAGCTCGGCGGCGGCTTCCAGCACCCGTGAGTAGCACGTAGTATGTATTAGTGTGATTATCATTTTCATCACGATCTGGCGCCCTCCGAAATGACAGGGGGCGCTGCTTCAACCCACGTGGCTCGATGTCTCTTTGGCGTGTGCTGACTGTCCCGCGAGGCCTCCATCTCCGGCAAATCACTTGCGTGCGAAACGCCACAAAAGGATCCCGCTCGCGAGCAGGGAGAGACTGGCGAGCCGAAAATTTTCGTCCGTCCCACGGTACCGGGTACTGAGTATGGAACGCCACGCTAGGGGAGATCCCTCCGTTCCGGCCAGGCGCGACTGATTCACTTCGCTTTTTCCGCACCCACGCGCGGTGGGTGCACCCAGCGTCCGCGCACACAAAGCGATTCGCGATGCACGGCTGCCGCCGTCATCGCGGACGCGCCGCCGTGGCTCACGGCCCGTGAGAAGGAGTCGCCACACTGCGGAATCTCCCTCGTTCGTTCATGGTCTCCGACGCGTCCTACTACCAACTCACGCTGGTCGCGCCGGACGCCGCCGCCGTCGACGCGGCCGCGCGCGTGTACGCGGCGCTAGA
Organism: Pythium folliculosum; assembly: GCA_023336295.1. Lineage (NCBI taxonomy): Eukaryota > Oomycota > Peronosporomycetes > Pythiales > Pythiaceae > Pythium > Pythium folliculosum. The sequence continues at coordinate 153,996 of JAADWV010000006.1, read as the reverse complement.
GGCGGACGCGTCGGCGGCGCTCCACGCCAACGAGACGTGCGCGCTGCTGGGCGCGGCGCCGCCGTCGCCGTCGCTCGCGCACTGCCGCTTCCCGCGCTCGTGCCGCAGCTGCCTGCGCAAGCGCGGCTGCTTCGTGCACCCGAGCGGGCTCTGCGCCGACACTTCGGCGAGCGACTACATGACGCTGACCAACTTTGCGTTCGCCGGCCGCACGCAGCTCGAGAACCCGGCGCGGCAGCGCTGGTTCTTCCCCGCCGAGCGCGCCGAGTACTGCGCCGAGGGCGACGCCGCGAGCGCCGCGTGCCGCGCCGCGAGCCGCCTGTTCGCCGCGGGCAACGACAGCCGCTTCTGCGAGGGCGCCGGCGGCTGCGTGGCCATCGCCAACTGCATCGACGAGACGGCGCTGCGCGCGGGCAAAGTCGTGCTGGTCTGCGCGGCCGACGCGCAGGCGCCGCTCCCGGGCGGCAGCGGCGCCCAGGGCTTCGCGGACTATGGCAGCGTGAGCGCAGGCGTCCAGATCATGGCCACTGCCGCCGGCACACTAATGGTAGTGGGCACTCTGCTCGCGTTTCGCCTGCGTCGCGTGACCCACGTTCGTCGCGCGCGCCTGGCCGAGCTGGCGCAGCAGGGTCGCGAGCTGCAGCGCGTGCGCCGCAACAAGTCGGAGCAGCTCGGCGTGGGCGCGCTGCAGCTCGCCGGCTGGCGCGCACACCGCGAGGCCACGGCCGAGCTGCTGGCGGACCACGCAGGGGCATCGCTGTACGTGGAGATCATGGACGTCGTGGGCTCGGCGCCTCGCGCAGCAGAAGGCGGTGTCGTCATGCCGCGCGATCTCCGTTCCGAGACGTGATCTCCAATGCCGTACCTGTCGTTTGTAAACAATATACCTGCGCATACATGCCTCCATATGGGTCAAACGTATTCTTAGCGGCGATTTGGTGCTGCTATGTCGTGCCGATCATTTTGGTACAGACATTCATGGGCGGCAAGCAGAGCAAGCTCAAGAAAGAGCTCGCGGCGCTCCAGGCCGAGGCCGCCGCGAGCGCCGCCAAGCACGCGCAGGACGTCGAGACGCTCAAGAACGAGAAGCGTATGCTCGAGTTCAAGCTCCACGCGCTGCAGGAGATGGTACGTGGGCTCTGACGGTGGCTGGGGGCGGTGACGGATACGGTACTAACGACGCGCAACGCGATCTGTAGGCTGCGAAAGCCCAGCTCGAGGCCGAGGCAGCGACGCAGCTCGCGGTCGAGCACGAGCAAAGGGCCAAGGCGCTCAAGTGGGAGCTCGTGCGCCGCGTCTCCGCTCCGGTGGTAGCCGGCGGCGTGTCTCCGGCGTCCACACTCACGGCGTCGACGTCTTCGTCGATCTCGGCACTCGCGAGTAGCGACGCGTCCACCAGCGCGATCCCGCGTGTGCCCGTGGGCTGGAAGCTCAAAGAAGGCGCGACGCTGCGCCGGTCCAACACCTCCATCAGCGCCAAGCGGTCCATGCCGCCGCAGCGCGAGTCGAGCGAGCTCCTCAAAAAGCCCGTCCCGTCCAGCGCAGTCGAGATGAAGGACAAGCCCGTGGCGCTGGCGAAGCTTCAGCCACAGGCGGCCAAGCCGCACGATTCATCGCCAGCACGCTCGGCCCCGGCAACAAGACCTGTGGCGAGTAACCAGGACGATGCGGTGGCACCGACGCCCCAGAAGGCTGAAGCCTCGGTGCCAGCGTACACGCCGCCGCCCGTGGCCTCTGCGGCCGCGGCCAACCTGGACATGTTCGCACCGGTGAAGCGGCGCAGCTCGACGAGGGACTCGATCGTGGGCCTCGCGTCGTCGGTCACGGCTGCCGAGGCCAAGAGCGAGGTCTCGGGGCGTGTCGACAGCTTCAAGCAGCCACCGGCTTCCGCGAAAGACAGCAGCAGTGACAGTGACAGCGACCGTGAGCCGAGTCGCAAGTCCGAGTCGTCGAGCCGAGACGACGAACAGCGCGAGGCCGCGAGACACGGCAGTGGCAAAGGCGCGCGCGGCGTGTTCGCCGCGACCAAAGGGCGCGGCCCCAGCGAGAACAAGGCCGACGACGTGCTCGCGCTCTCGGACGACGAGGACGATTAGAATGTGGAGGCAATCGCCATGTGAAACACGCCTCGTCCCACAAATCAGTATTCCTATGTAGCATTAGTTTAGGGATAGGTCATGTCTAATTTTAAGACGTATTATTGGCCAATAATGGGTGAGATTCATCTCCTGTACTGGATGGTTTTGTTTACCCTCTACAAGAGAATCCGCCTTTCGTATCCGCTCGCTCCAGGAGCTCTCCAGAATTCCGTTGATCACCATGGCCTCCAGCAAGCTCGCCAAGGCCGCGTCGCTGCAGCTCAAGGGCGTCCTGGTCGAGTACGACGCGCTCTGCAGCACGCTCATCGGGCGCACGGCCGTCGAGCAGGCCGAGCAGCGGCGCCGCGCGGACGCGCTCCACGCGCAGCAGGAGCGCGACCGCGAGTCGCAGGGCGTCGGGCTCTTCTCCAAGATGGTCAAGGGCATGTTCGTGAACGACGTGCGCTCGATGCTCAAGGACCTGAGCGAGGACGCCACGGGCAAGCCCTGGGTGGTAAAGGACCGCTTGCAGAGTACGCTGCAGGGCCTCCCGACGGACGTGCTGGACCGCGTGACGGGCGACAAGGTGGACCAGCAGGCGTCGGGCAAGTCCGAGGAGGAGCTGTACCTGGAGAAGCAGCTCGCGTCGGCCAGCGCCGAGATCGAGCGCATGAAGCAGCAGCGCGCGAGCGAGAAAGAGGAGCTGCTGCGGCGCCGCAACGGCGACGCCGCCGGCGACGCCAGCGGCGCACGCGCCAAGTACTTGGACAAGATCAACAAGATCAAGGCCAAGGCGAAATCGCGCGACCCGAACCAGGCGCTGGCTGCGTTCGCGGGCGTCTCGGCGGCCGACACGGCGGCAGCGACGCCCGCGAAGGGACTCACGACGTGGCTCGTCCACGACGGCGCCAACGAACTGACGAGCTATGCGTCCATGCGCGGCCTCGCCACGGCGATCACGCCGCCCCAGTCGGACCTACAAGCGGTAGGATCAACCTCGTGAGGTGGGAAAGTAGAAAAGGTAGCTAACAACGCTTTGCGCTGTGGATTTGCAGGAGGAGTTCAGGTTGTTCTGCAAGGAGGTACGTCTTATAGTCGAGTGATGAAGCGTTGGAGGATAGGTACTCACTTGGCTGCTCATGGAACACGTAGATGCAAGACCAGTTCGACTACTTCATGCCGGTCGAGGAGTACGCCAAGCTGCCGGACCCGGCGCCGCTGCTCACCGCGATCAAAGCGCTCGAACTGCGCCCGCTCGAAGTGCTGGTAGGAGGCGTCGCTTGTTGCGATAATTCTACTATGATAGTAGTTCCGCTCACTGCTACACCTGTGGTTCCTCCACCCCCAGGTCATCGCTCGTCACGCTTCCACGATTCGCGCAGCCAAGTACGTGGGCTTCTCGTGCTCTAACCAACTGTGGACGATGAGACTAACCCCGAAGTCGATCCTTTCCATAGGGCGGCGGGCGCGTACACGTGCCACTTCCGCAAGGCCGAAAGCGACATCCCGAACCACAGCGCTGACTACCAGCTCGTCGGGCTGACCGAGTTCCAGTACATTATCGAAGAGTTCAACGGGATCTCGTACCGCGGACGGATCCCACAGTGGGCACCGAGCCAGTTCTGAATGAAAAACACTATCAAAATTCTTTTTCTTGATCTTGAAACGACGAGTGCTGTTCACGACGCGCTCCTCGCAAACAAAACTGGAATAAAAACACAAAAGCTCAGCTACGCGCTCGACCGCTGAGACGACTGCGCGTTGGTGATGCGGTCCAGGTACTCGATCGCGAGCAGCTGAACGTTGTTGGTGCGCACGGCAATCTCCACGAGGTCGCTCACGTCGATGTCATACTGGAGGAGCTCAACGCGGCTCAGTTTGGTCGACTGCGCGTCGAAAAAGAGCCGCAGCCGGTGCGTCTTGAGCAAACACAGCTCCATGAACTCGTCCGTGATCTGTGTAATGTCGATGCCCGTGAGCGACGCGAGGAGCTGGTTCATGTTTTGGTACCTGGTGTGCCAACAACGTTGATGATTAGCATACTCCGGACCCGATCCTCGAATGAGCGCACATACCATTCTGTCATGTGCTCGAGCGTCGCGCACTCCTCTTCGCGCTGCTTGGTCTGGAGGTCGCGGCTGCGGATGTCGTTCTACCACATCCACGTCAGCGTCAGGATCCGACTTCTAGTTCGATTCTCTCTGATCCTATGAGAGCGCACCTGCTTCTCCATCGCGGCGATGTTCTCTGTGGTCTGCTTGACGCGCGTCGAGAGGTCCACTTTCTTCTCTTCGAGCCGCTTCTGCTTTTCGTGGAGCTCCTGGATCTCCTGCGTCTGGCTCTCGAGCACGCGGTTGCAGTCGTCTTCGTTGTTGAGCATCATGCCCGTGGCCATCTGGATCGCGGCCTTGCGCTGTGCGTTGCGCTTCTGGAGCTCCTTCCACTCGGCCTTGAGCTTCTCGAGCTCAAACTCGAACTCGGGGCGGGTCTGCTCGCGCCTGGCCACGTTCTCCTTCTCGCGCTCGATCTCGTCCACGAGCTCGCCGATCTTGGCGATGTGGAGGCGGCGCTCGGTCACGACCGCGTCCAGCTCGCCGCGGCGCTTGCGGTAGTCCGTCTGCACGCGGTCCTGCGCCACCAGCATGCCCCGCAAATCGTCCTCGCGCTCCACCTGCATGAGCTTCTCCATCACGTTCTGCTGCACCTGCTTGGCGATGAACTCGCCCTGGAGCTCCTCGAGCTGCGCCTGTCACAGCACCATGACACGCGTTCTTTCTGCTTAGAGCACGATATTGCGCCGCGATGCTAGCCATCCCAAACACAAATGACGCACCTGAAGCGACGAGACCTCCTCGTACTGCTCATCGCCAAACTGCGTGACCACCGTGTGCGAAAACAACTTGTCGAGATCCGCGCCGCCGCCGGTGCTACGAACAGCTCCAAACAAAGAGGACGTGAACCTCGCAGCTCCCACCGGGTGCCGCGCCAACACTTCACGGCGCGTGCGTACGCAAAGTTGCGGCCTGGCGTTTTCGGGACGCGGCCGGGCGCCGCGGCGCCGCGTCCGGGCGTCCGCGGGGGCGCAATCTCCATCTCCACGTCGTCCGTCGCCATTTTCTCGCTGTTCTTGGTGTGAGTTTTTCGCGGGCTTTTTGTTTTCGCACCGGTCAAAACAAACTCGCCAACGTGGACAAAACATAGTTTGAACTTCATATAACTGTTATATACGATATCCGCTTAAAGAGGTCATGAACTGATCCCGATCAGACTCAGATACTGGCGCGATCATGAAGCGTTGCGAAGCGAATGGGACGAATGGAAGTGGCCGCCACGGCAGCGGCTGAAGGCTGCCTCTGGTGGCGGCTGTTCACGCGCGGCGATCGCGCGCTGCGCCTGTGGACGTGTCTCCGCGCGTGGCGCGCGGTCGCGCTGCGCAAGAAGCGCCGGTTTTCGCTGCTGACGGCGCGCGAGCAGCTCGAAGTCGCGTTCCACGAGGTGATCAGGCGTTTGTTGTGTGCTCTAATATGGTTCTGACTCATGCGGTGGTCCCACCTGCGCGTATAGGACGACTTGGCGCTCCATGACGTCGTGCTGCGCGTCGACGCAAGCGACGCGGCGGTGCAGGCGCAGCGCTTCGCGTGGATTCGGCGGATTTTGGAGGAAGAGCCGGCGAGTTGCGAGGCGCTGGACCGACACCAGCGCGTGGCACTCCACTACGCACTCGCGCAGCGCTGGGAGGACCCCGACCAGCTCACGTGGCTCGTGGCCAAGTCACAACGCATGCTGCTGCGTAAAGACGCAGAGGTTTGGCCGTGGTCGCGCCGGCCGTCGGTGATCTGATTCCTAACGTGGTTTTGTCCACGGTAGGGCCGCAGCCTCATGACACAGGCTGTGCTCCACAAGTGTCCGCAGGAAGTGACCATGCTGCTGGCCGTGGAGCTCGCGCACTGCTCGCTTGAGGCCGTGGAAGCGCTCGTAGCGGGCCGCCACTTCGAAAGCGCGCGACGCGTACGTCTCGGCGCAAGCCGCTGGCACTGATCGCAATGGACTCACCCTGTGGCATGGTGTGTGCGCTAGCTCTGCCGCCGCATGGTCGAGGAGTTCTTCGCCGGCGTCCCGCACTTCCCGCACGCGTTCTGCCTCGAGCTGCTGCGCGCGGGCGACGCGCACCAAGTGATCGACGGGCTCCAGAACGTGTGGCGCGCGTTCGTCGACACGTGGGGCTACTACGGCGCGCCCGTTGTCGTAGAGGACCTCCCACGCGAACGCGCCGTGCCGCTGGACGCGTTTCTCCAGCTCGCGATCCGCGCCCGGGGCGAGCCGCTCGCGTACCAGTGGTTCTGCGACGACGAGCCGGCCGCGGGCGCCACGCAGGCGACGCTGTTCGTCGCGCAGAGCGCGCAGTCGCACAACGCAGGGCGCTACCACTGCGAAGTCTCCAACTGGAAGGGACGCGCGCGATCCACGGCTGTGGAGATCGTGGTGGTCGACGACCGCTTCGGTCCGGACCCGTCGCTGCGGTTTCTGCTGAGCGACCGCGAACGCGCGAGTCTCACGGACCGCGACGACGTGCGGAGCGTCGCCGCGTCGCGGGGCGCGCTCGTGCTAGCGTCGCCTCCTCCCCACGCGGCGTCAGTAGAGCCAGAAGCCGCGGGGGGCATCGCGCTGCTGCTGCCGCCCAAGTGCTTTGCGTCGTTTGATGCTCGCGGCGCGGACGTGTCAGACGCGGTCGGGATGGACGTCGTCGTGCGGCTCGCGGCGGCGGTGGTTCTCGACGCGCTGTCGCTCGCGCGCGGCGAAACGCTCGTGTCGGTCGTCGTGGAGGTGCTGCCGCTCCACGCGCCGCCGCTTGCGCTGCCGGCGGTCCTCTCGATCCCGCACAACTGGAGCGGCGGCGACGCCGACCCGCTCCACGACCTCGTCGTGGTGGAGATCCCGGTCGAAGAGGACGCCTCAACGGCCGCTCCCGGGACGGGTCGCGCGGGGAGACGACCTCGCTATCACGAGATTGAGCGCTCGTGCGCGGAAGAGAGCAACCGCGGCGTCTCGTTCGAGATCTCGCGGTTTGGCCGTTTCGCGGTGCTCGCGAGAAGCGTCGGTGCGCTCAACAAAGAGAACGACAAGCCCCTCGAGAACCTCGTGCTCTGCGTCGCTCACCCGTCGACACTGTCTTCAGCCGCCGGTAGCAAGGGCTTCGCGGCCGTCGCGTGCTCGGTCTGGCTCGCGCTCGACCGGCCGGACGCGCTCTCCGCGCTGGACGAGCGGCTCCGCGCGCGACACCAACATGACGCCCCAGCGGACAGTAGCGGCGCCACCTCCGCGTCGGGGCGGTCGACGACGCGGCTGCGACTCCGCGAGGGCCAGCTGCTGCATCTCCGCGCGGGGCGGAAGGAGGCGATCTCGCACGTGTGGCGCGGCACAGGCGGCTGCGACGTCAGCCTCGCGGCCTCAGCCACCGCGATCTCCGCCGACGGCGTCGTGTGTCTTCGCGAGGAAATCTCGATGGCCGCGCATGAGCTGGAACTCGAGCCACCGGAGAGCGACGACGCCGACGGCAGCGTCGTCGTGTTCCGGGTGTTGGAGGTGAGCCTCCTGGTACTCAAGCCGTCGCGGTATCCGACGGCCAAGCCGCGCGGGCTCAGCCGGAGCAGCTCGGACTGCAGGCCAGTGCCGGACGGCGTCGTGCTCTCCGAACGAGACTGGAAGATCCCGCTTCCGGTGCTCCACGATCTCCCGCAGGTGCCGGCGCAGCCGAGTCTCCACCAGCGCCGCGCCAACCAGCTCGCGCTGGCGTTCTACACGCCTCCGCCTGTGGAGACGGGAAAAGCCACAGGCGGCGCCGCGTTACGCGCGCCGATCGTGCTGTTCGAGGAGCTCCACGAGATGGAGCGCGCGTTCACGCCCTACTTTTACCAACTCGAGCTCGCGCGCTTCGCCGAGACGTTCTGGCAGCGATACGACCGCACGTGGTGGTTCGACAAGTGCGTTCTCCTTTCGCCTGTCATGGCTCCCTGGGCTTTGTTGCTTGGTAACACTCACACGTTTGTGGCTATGTGTGAACTCACAGGACCAAGTCGGAGATCCTGCGGGGCATGTACCGCGTCGCGCACAGCGGCACCGAGCCCTTCGCAGTACTCGCGACCGACGCGTTTGCGGGCGCCATCCGCGTCGTGCAGTGCAGCCTCGACGCGCAGAGCGCGTACAGCGAGCCGTATTTGCTGGAACCCGTCCAAACCACAGGCGGCAGCGGAGACGGCAATGCCCAAGGCAACACCACCAACGACGGCGAAGACGACGAAGAGGACGCGAGTACTATGCCCAGCGGACTGCGCCGTGAGCTGACGTTGTCGCCGTCGCTCGACCTCTCGCCGCTCAGCCACGCGTCGCTGCAGCGCCTCGGCACCGTGCTCGACCAGGTCTACGGCGCGTGGCCGCGCGAGCTCTTCGCCGAGCTGGTCGGCGCCGCGTTTGATACCGAAAGCGTCCGCGACTGCCTCGAGCGCCAGCGCGACAGCGTGCGCGCCGCGAACCGCGAGGTCGCGCTGCTCGTGCTTGCGATGGACCGCCTCGCGCGCCGCCTGCGCTCGCGCGTGCTCTTCCGAGCCAAGTTTTACGCGCGCGCGTGGGCCAAGCTGAGTTTGCTGCGGCGGCTCGTGCCCGAGGTCGACTGCTTCCCGGAGGAGTACTTCAGCGTCACAGTGGCTCTCCACACGCTCGTGCGGGTACGTTCCAACACGCGCGGTTGACACTGATCGCATTTACACGTGGATGTCAACCGTTACTCACATATACCTGCAGGATCTGTTCGAAATCGCGTGGGCATGGTCGTCGCCTGGGTGGTTCGCCAAGTACGTGTGAAGTACTGCCTGCCACTCCCGTACTTGGATGGGAATGCGCTGATTCGGTTTGTTTCTTTTTGTGTTTCGGTAGACTTTTACGAAACGAGTGGTTCGACCTCGAGCTCCAGGCGATCGTCTCTCGCGCGCTGCGTCTCCTGCACAACGAGGCGCAGTCTCTGCAAGGTGCGCTGGAGATCACCGATGTGCTCGAGACATTCAACGTAGTCGAGGACGACGGCTCCGGGCTCGACTTCGAGCGCCACACTCTTGATCGACTCCGTGAGTACGTGCTGCTCGTGCTGGGCCAGCCTAGCTCCCACCTCGGTCGCCGTGAGATCGCGGCGCTGCTACGCCAGTTCGTCCCGCCGTCCATCCGAGACCGGACCCCAGGCGAGGACTGGGAAGAGCACGTCACGAGCGAGCTCCAAAGCGAGCCGACTAAGCAAGCGCTGCAGCATCTTCGCGACCACGACACACTCGCGACGCACTTAAGATTCGTGAGCCCTCGCGACCAGGAGCGATTCTCCGGGCCCACTTTCCCCGCCAGCATCTCGTTTCGGTTCGGCATCCACGTGGTTCATGTGGACATACACCACGCGCTGAAGGTCAAGAACGCGACGCTGCGGTGCGGTGTGCAGGGCCAAACCGAGTTCTCGCGGGAGCACCGACGGCTCGAGTTCGTGCCGGCGCTGCCGTTCGACAAGCACACGCGGTATCAGGTCAAGCTGCGCGCACAGTATGTCCACACGGCACTGGGCGGCGCGCTCCCGCCGGCCACGATGCTCACGTTCGAGTTCTCGACCGCGGCGTAATCATGGATCATGGAGTACGTACACATGTAGAAAAGGCGAAAACCTGGTGCTTCATTTTCTTTTCACTCAGAATCCCTTCCACCCGTTCGCCGTGGCGACAGCAAACCGCGAGTGCCAGTCCTTGCAGCCATATTCGTCGGCGCATGGGTTGCCGTAGATGCATGAGCAGCTCTCAAAGCCCCGGCCATCGTCTTTCTTGAGCTTCTCTTGCTTGGCGGCTGGTGCCCACTTAGCTTTCGTCGCTTCTTGGTCGCGCCGCAACTGGTCGGCTTCTTGCTCGACGACAACGTAGTACGTCTGGTCTTTGACGAGATTCTGATACGTGCCGCGCGGATCTTCAGGCACCAAGCTATCGAAGATGCCGTTGTTCTCCCGCTCGAACCGTTCTGCACTCGGATGGTAAGACAAACGGACGAGGCAGTTGGGCATCACGAACGACAGGCAATACACATCATCGATGTTGGCCTGCGTCGTGGAGCCGTCCACAATGGGGAACAGTTCATCATACTGCTCGTAGATCAACTTGACCATGCCGTTACTGTTTTCCTTCCGCAATCGCGCCGCCTCCTCTTCTTGGGCTCGCGCAAAAGCGGCAACTTCCTCCGCAGCGACGGCGGCGGCAGCGGCTGCTACTGCTTCAGCTTCAACCCCGGTATCGGGCTCGGCTGAACTCTGGGTCTCGGCCGGGACGATCGAACCCGAATCAACACCAGCTGCTTCTCTTTCCTGAGGAGGCTAGAAAGTCCGCCCTGTGAGCATCGTGCATATTGTCTTTGCGCTGGGGGTCGCCACCACTCACCTTCACCTCGACCGGTCGTTCACTCTCCACCTTCACAGGAGCCAGGTTAGTCTTGCTTCCTGGCCTTGGCTGCTTTGAGCTTGGTTTTGAGGGTGAAGTAGGTGTAATGGCCTTGGTCGAGCCACTTGGTAGAGCGGCGCTGGCAGGCTCACCTTTTGCTGGCTTCTTGGTGGGCGACGCCACGGGTGGTGCGATACTCGGCAGCTTCACGGTCTCTTTCGTGGCTTTCTTGTCCTAAACGTACCGAGTCACCGTCATTTCGGAAGGTTCATCAACCCCCCCGGCAACCTCGTAACATACCGGCGAAACGACCTTGGCCTTCGATGGTGATCCGATCACCGGTGCCTTGGAATCATCCTATGAACGAATCACCATCCGTGGCATTCGTAAGTCAAAGAAGTGCCCACTTCGCGCGACTCCTTTGCCCCTGCTGCCATCCCTTGACGCCTCCAGTCGATCTCTTCGACGCGTCCGGCATATCGTCCCTTGTTGTCACCGACCGGGTGCATCAACACGGCGGAGTGATCCTGCACATTGACAAAAATATCTACCTCGCTGGAGGGCCAGTGACGCAAATCCAGTGTATTATTACCTTCACGACACGTACTACGGACGCAGTTGGGGATACGCGTGAAAAGACCTTACCGGCTCTTCAGCACTTCGTGTAGTCTCAGTGTAGCTGTGCAAGCTCTTCGATACGACCAATCAGCCCTTCCATGGTGAATTCCTCAGCGTTCTCGAAGTGTCCATCGTTGTTTAAGGCGTGCACAACCTTCTGGACGTCTTCCTTAGGAAGGTCGAGCAAACTCTCGATCAAATCACCATCGATGAAGTTGCGCGACTCGCTCACCGCACGACGGTTCTCAAAAGTTCGCCATTCCTTGTGGGAGAAACCGCCAACGCCCTTGATAACCTTGTTGAGCGCGTTTTGCACCCGCAGCAGCCAGAGGTACTGCTCCTTCGTGATCGAGAGGATCACACCAATCATCCCACTCACTGTACCGAACAACATCGGCTGATTCTGGCGTGCCAGAATCGCGGATGCCTTGGTTGCCTCCTTGTCGTGCACATCAACCATATCGGAAGCGGTCGCGGTGCCCTGGTTGTTCTGCATTACTAGTGAGCCGTACCGGAAGCGGTTCACAAACTCACCCAGGTGATACTCTCCAACGGTTTCAAGACGCCCCCTTTCTTCGTCAGACGCAGCACCGCTGTTTCGCTGCACAACGAAGAGGTTGAAGTCCGTTTCACTTCCGATGTACGTGTCATCATCAATGATGCCAACAGCTGTCATCCAGTTGGAGTTGAGGTCCTTCGCGATCTCCTCCATACTTCCGTCGAGCTGCTTGTAGTTCAGAAGAGAGATAGACTTCATCAAGTCACCCACGACAATGAAATCACCACGCGATTCCATGTAGAGGACGAGTGTGTGGCCATGGTGACCGCACTCAGAGACAAGCTCCTTCTCGTTGTCAGCGTTCTCGCTCCACTTGTACAGCTGCGTCTTGCTGTTCACACCAGCCAAAACCTTGCCGTTGAACGCGTTCAACGAGTATACAGCACCCTTCACTTCGCGCTCCGTGATCAGCTGAAGAGACCGCTCACCGTGAATTCCGGAAACCGTGAAGACAAGAATCCGCCCCTTGTGAGGCTCGGATTCGTCTTGGCGGACGTAGGCGGTGCCAACTACAAAATAGCTGGCGGAGGAGGAATCACCGGTGAAAGAGCAGCTCAAGATTGAGCACGGTGTTTCAAGCGGGTCCAGCTTGAACGAATTGAGCACCTCGAACGTCTGGTCGTCGATGAGACGAACAAATCCGTGCTCAACCTCGTCGCCACTTTCCTCGATGGAGAACTTGACAGTAAGCACACCGAGTGTGTGTGACTGGCTGCAGTGCGAGATTCGCCGAGCCCACTCATTCAGTGGGAAAGTCTGGATGTGGAGTTTCTGAATGTCATCGACTGTTCCAATAGTGAGCTCTTCCTCTGAGGCCAAAGCCAGACATTCTGGGAATGCTTCTGAGTGGAAAGGGCACATGACGTTCACTTCCTTGGTGTTCACGTTCGAGAACAACAACTTGTGGTTGTTGCAGTAGATGACGGTTGGTCGGTCACACGCAGCAAACACGTGAGTTGCATCCTTCGAGCGGAAAAGAGATAGAGAGATCGGTTGCGAGCCGAGCGAGACGCGCTTGCGGTTACTGAGCTTGCCGGTCGCTGTGTCGAGGTAGAAGTTCATAAGACTACCGTCGCCCAGTCCGACGAGAAGGTAATCCTGATTGTCGAAGGTGCCGCATAGCACCGACCGGGGAAGCAGGTCATTTCCGAGAGGTTCCTGGGCAAGTGAAGTCAGAGATGGCAGCTGCAAGACGCACACGGAAAAGTTGGTCCACAGGCCAACGACGCAGACGGGGCTTCTCAGAGCAGTTGTTTCCCAGTTCTTCTCGCCGACCCCGCTCATCTGCACGTCTCCGTCGCCTTCAAGCTTCATCGGCAAGCCATCACTTCCAGAAAGTGGAGTGACGTCGACACACGCGACCTCGTACTCCATTTTGACCTGAGCCTTCTGGATAAGCTGACGATTCTCAACTTCAAGGTATGTCAGCTGACCTCCAGATGAGGCAATCAGAACTTGAGTTGGGTTAGCCGAAGCGACTGTGATTCGCGACCCCGCGGCAGGCGTCCATGTAGAGCAAACGGCAAAGCTCTGGGAGTCAATGACGCGAGCTTCAGATTCAGTGACTTGCAACCAGGCATCGCCGTAAAGGTTGCGGCAGTACAAAGTCTTGGCGTTCACAAACGCTGGAATTTCGCGCTCTTCCATCTCATCATCGTCTCCGATAGCGAGGACACGGATCTCACTCACGTAGCTCTGCAATAAATATTTGTCGTGCTCGCTTGCAAACGTCTCTCGCAGCGCCCACATGCCCTTGATACCAGGTAATTCAGTGGTAGCCTGCTCGTTGATACCAATACCATTTCGGATAACCCGAAGTGATCCATCCTTGTCGGCGCCACTGCACGTCACAATCTGGCCTTGCCCTTGCCGGTCCAAGTCCATGACACAGAAGTCAGAGATCGGACCAACATTCGTGTATGTGTCGAGCACGGTCACATACGAGCCGGCTTCGTCGCACTCGGGGTTCAACTTGATCAATTGTGAATCGCCGAACGAACTACCCACGAAGACGACACCGTTATCGAGGTAGGAGAGGCTCGAAGCCACGCTGGTCTCGCCCAACACTTCCAAGAACAAGCCCGTCACGTCTTTCCCGTTGTGCTGCAGCGAAACAACGGAGAGCAACCCGTACTGATCCGCCAACAAGAACCGAGAGCCGTCCTTGTCCACCGCGCCGTACACCTGGATGACGGTGCTTTGCATCGGGATGACATGGAACACGCTACCGTTCAAGTACACAATCGTCTGGTTCGATACCACGAGCACGCCACCCATCGGCGAGGGCACCGGGATCAGCAGGCTCGCGCCGGCTTCAACGTTCGGGTGTTTCCACGGACCTTCCACAAAGTCTTTCTCCTTGAGCAGAATCTGGTACGTCTTGATGTGGCGCGCGGACTTGCAGTCCTCGTAGAGCACGCAGATCGTGGGCTTCGCGTACCCGTAGAGAAACTTGATGTCGATCACGCGCAGCTCGTCGAGACGGATGTTGAACGTGTCGCGGAGCACGCCCTTGGCGTTGTCGATCGGGATGACCTTGAAGTAGCCTTCGTACAGGTTCATGCCGATGAGCCGTCCTTCCGGTTCAATGTTGCCGCTCGTGACGATCTCGCTGCTGCGGCCGATCGAGTCGCGGATGTTGCCGTGCGCCTTGGTCACGATGTGCTTCTTCGCGGGGTCGTACGCGAGCACGCAGAACTGGAAGCGCTGCGTGACGATGAAGAGCCAGTCGAGCGGCTCGTTCGCGGCGCGGAAGACCTCGAAGATCACGATGCGTCCGTACACGTTCACGTCGTGCATCGGGAAGAGCCCGTCGGGCGTGATCGCGTGGATCTCGAAGCGCGTCGACTTGGCGAGCAGCAAGTTCTGGTCGTTCGCGCCGGTGAACGCCGCGGTCAGCGAGTGCGTCACGCTTGTGGGCTTCTGCGCCGTCGCCACATACTGGTACGCCATCGCCTCTCGGATTCCTGGAGTGAAGTGTCGTGCGTCGGCGCGCGGGGCTTATCTTCGAGCCGGCGCCTTCGTCTTCTTCCTGTTTCCGTCCCTCGGAGTTTCCGCGCGCTCGAACATTCGTGAGCGGCGGGGGATCCACGCAATTCAATTTTGAATTGCACGCCGAATATCATGTGGGCCACACAGCAGACAGTCGCAAACGAGCATCATTCTCGCTCCAAAAGAGGCCACTATTCGGATCAAGTTCCCCCTTTGACTTCCACGACAACGTGGGGGGAAACGCAAGTTGGGAGAAAGCAGCGAGAAACCCAGGGAAGGCATGTCGTCCGAGGCCGACGGCGACCAGCGCGCGGTCTTCCGCGCCTCGCCGCTCGTCGCGGACTTCGACGGCAAGATCGAGTGCCTCACGCACTACTCGTCGCGCGTCGTGATCGGCTCGTCCGATGGCCGGCTCGTGATGTTCGACACGCGCAGGGGGCCCAACACCACGCCCTCGACGTTCTACCAGTTCGCGCACGGCCGCCCCGTGGAGCAGCTCATCGCCGTGCCGCACATCCGTATGGTCGTCGTCATCGCGAACGGCCAGCTCTCGGCCCACGGCGCGACCGACCTCAGGCCGCTCGACTTTGACTTCTCGGCCGCGAACGCGCACGAGGTCAAAGTGTGCTGCATCAACCAGCGCGGCCCGCCGCACTTCCGACTCGGTGTCGCGCTGCTCAAGCGCAAGGCCATCATGATCTACCAGTACCACAGCTCGGACAAGACGTACCAGTACCTGCGCGAGTTCTCAACTCAGGAGGTCCCGGAGAGCATGGCCTGGTACCGGAACAAAGTGATTGTCGGCTACCGCAAGGACTACTACATCCTCAACGACAAGAGCGGCGAGGCGCAGCCCATCAACTCGCCGGGGATCCAGAACCCGCAGGTGTTCCCTGTGGTCAAGTTGCTGCCCAACGAGGAGACGCTGATCACGGTCATGGACAAGGTCGGTGTTTTCGTTGGTCTCAGCGGCGAGCCGTTGCCCAAGAACTCGATCAACTGGACGCAGTCACCGGCGGCGGTTGAATACACCTCACCTTACATCATTGGCTTCATCCCACGCGTGGGCGTCGAGATCATCAACGCGACCGACAACTCGCTTGTGCAGATGTTGCCGATCAACCGCGTCTCCGCAATTTTCAGTAACGGTATGAAGTTCGACATGGAGCCGCGACCGAGTGGAGACGGCGAAAACGTCGTCATCGTTGGTGTGCGTGAGAGTGGCACCAAATCGTCCGTCATGAAGGTTGAGCAGATGCCAATGGACCAGCAGATCGGTGAGCTCTTGGATCGCGGCAAGATCCAAGAGGCGCAAGACATTGTGAAGAAATCCATTGCCGGTCTGTCATCGGACAAGCAGAAGAGCAAGACCAAGCGATTCCAGCGTCAGGCAACTGTTGCTTTGCTGCGAAGACTTGAGTTTGATTCAGCGGTGGATTATATGTTCCGGTCCGCCGTGGAACCGTGTGAGTTCATCGCCTTCTTCCCTGAGTTCCAGTGTGATTCGTTCGCGTATGAGCCAGCAGTTCTCAAGCCAGAGGTGCTACCACGCGGATCAAGTGTGTCACCTGACATCACGTCAGTGATCAACGAAATTTTGAATACCCAGCATGCCAACCTGGCGAGCGAGATTGCTCGAGCTGACGCGCAAGATCTTGTTGAGGCCGCGAGGAAGGCCCTCATGAAGTTTCTTGACAAGTACAAGAATTACGTACGTGAAAAGGCTCAGTCATCAAGAAACCGTGCTCAGTCTCGAGCGCGTTCTGCTTCTGGAGCCAGTGGCTCGAGCGGCCCCAAAGACGCACGCCGTACCGAAGCTATTGACACCGCGCTGTTTCGTCTGTATGTGAAGTACAACAAGCAAAAGGAACTGCTTGCTCTCATCGATGACAACGGCACTGAAGATGGGTGCAACCTCGAGGTCGACTCGTGCCATGCGCTGTTGATGAAGCACAAACTGTACCATGAGCTTGGCCAACTCCTTTTGATCCTTGGGAAACACCGCGAGGCTATCGACGTCTTTTCTCGCATGCACTCGGGTGAATACAAGCAATCGAGCGCACCGAAGAAGCCGATCGACTCGGCCATTGACGTGCTGATTGCTGCACCTGTCGAAGAAGACGCGTTCGTGTACGAGCAGTCAATCTGGATCATGCGCAGCACCCAAGTAAAAAACGCCCTACGCATATTCACCGATCGGTCGGTCAAGTTTCCTTCAAATGATGTCGTCGAGCATTTGAAGAAGCATTCCGATGACCCTGCGATCGTCCAGAAATATTTGGAGACGCTTGTGAAGAGTGAGCGGGATCAGTTCACGAACAATGGAGGCCGCAACAGCCAGCCTAACGCACTCCAAGACGTGAATGACAGCTACAGTAATTTCCTCGCCGGGGATGGTGATGCCGATATTGGTGCTGCGGGGGTAGCAAGTGCCGGAGAAGACACTCATCACACCCGGTTAGCCATCGAATACATCGACGAGGTACTCAAGCTAGTCAGCGCAGGCGAAGCACCATCTAAGTCCCACCCTGGCAAAGAGCCTGGTGCCCTTGGCGAGGCGCGCAAACGCTTGCTTCGGTTCCTCAAGTCAAGCTCGTCTCGTTATGATGCAAGCCAGCTGGTCTCGAAGATCCGTCGGACGCCACTGTACAATGAGTTGGTAATTCTTTGTGGTCGCGGTGGATTCCACGATGAGGCAGTGCGCGCATTGGTGCTCGAGCTCAACGATCTCAAGGGTGCTGAGAGCTATGCGACGAAGTACGGCGTCAGCCGAGGAACAGCAAGTGCGAACCGGACGAAGACTGAGCGCAACGATGCTCTTTTGGAACTCCTGAAGATTTGCTTCAACCCTCAGGAAGAGTCGAAAAAAGCAGCTTACAATGACTTCGCTTTCCAGCTCCTCGGTCGCCACGGTAAAACGATGGATGGCAAAGCCGTGCTCGAACTTATTCCCGCTTCGACGCCGTTGAACAAGCTCGTTGAGTACTTCAGTCAATGTCTACCACACAGCGCTCACAATGTGCGCGAGACTCGGATCGGCTTGAGCTTGTCCAACATCTACAACCTGCAGGTGCAGTGCGATCGCGTTGAGAAGCTGAACCAGTACGTGGAAATCGACACGCACACCACCTGCTTCTCGTGCAAGAAGCGAATTGGCGACATCATGTTTGCAGTGTACCCGCACGGCAAGGTCGTCCACTACAACTGCATGAACGGCCGACCGGATGTGTGTCCTGTCACGGGAGAAAAGTTTTCGTGAAGCCGCTAGACCGGCTTCACTTTGTACACGGGCTGTTCTCCGAAATTGTCCATGTGAAAAACACGGGGCATAAGACAAGTATACTTCGGATTGTGTGTGTGTGTTTGACGTGTCGGTGTGTGCTCAGTTCATCTTGCCTTGCTTGTATTGCTCCGACGCCTCTTGGAAGTTCTGGTCCAGGCGTTGGCGGAACTCGTCGCTGAACTGGTCGCACACAAGCAGATGCGCGTCGATGCTCTCGCGCGTGTCAAGCAGGTAAATGTGGGCGCATGCCGCGACCGAGCGCTTGAGCTTGGCGAGCACAAAGTCCGAGAAATTCATGTGCTTCTTGGTGCTGTACGCGTACACTTTGCCGCGCTCGAGGCGGCCCGTGGCCTCCCAGCTCTCAACGTGGCCTGGTTCATTCATGCGCGTGCAGATCTCGCGGCCTTCCAAGTGGCGGCACAGTCGCATCTGGATGAGCCGGCGCAGGCGAAGAAACTGCATGCGCGACTGGTTGTCCGTGGGCGTGCGCTTGGCCACGAGCTCGGGCGTCGCGGCCGCCGGCGTGATGGGCTTGCTGTGGGTCGACGAGGACGGCGCCGGCGCGGCCACGGTCGTGTCGATAACAAGCTACAAGGCGACACACACACCACCGCCCGTACACGTGAGCCCACGTCGGCATCTATTGATGCACACAGGGCCACTCACCTCTCGTTTTCGGCTCGCTTTGGTTTCTTTCTCCTTGGGCGCCGTTGGGGGGGTCGCGTGGTGGTGGCTCGGAGCATTCCCCGCTGGCGGGAGCGGCGCGTGCGGCCCCAGCGTCGCGGTGAGACTCGACACATCGTGGTGTCTGGCGATCGGCAGCCGCTGCTTGACCTGGCTCATGGCGTCGCGCAGGACGTCGCCGTCAAACTTGGAGCACTCCGCCGCGAGCTCGCTCGCCATGCCGTCGAGCTCGCTCGCGCCGTTGGGCATCTCGTGGAGCGCGCCGCGGACCTCGCTCCGGTAGCACTCTTCCGCCTTGTGGCGCGAGTCGTGGACCGACATGGTCGACGTGTGGCCGCGCATGCCCAGGTTGCAGGCCCAGATCGTCTCTGTGCGGGCCTGGATCCCTGGGATCGCGGCCGAGTCCACGCGGATACCGTTGACTTTCTGGCGCTTTGCGCGGCCCGCCGCTGGCTTGCCCGTCGGGAGCGCCACGAGCGCGCGCTGCTGGTCCACGAGCTGCTGGAGCAGCAGCTTCTGGTCGCTCGCGTCCGCGAGCAGCAGCATCTCGGCGATGTCGCGCCCGAACGCCTCGCGCGACGTGTACTGGTACATATTGACGCGTCGCAGGATCGCCTTGGCCAGCGCCGCGTACTTCTGCGTGCGCTCGGGCAGCACGGACCCGGGCTTTAGCGTCTGCTGCTGCTCCTTTGGTGCTGGCGCCGCATCGGCGCCGGGCGCGGGCTCGGCATTTGGCTCGTCAGCTTGGCTGGCGGCTAATGCGTCGCCGTTGGTCGTCGGCGCAGGCGCCGCCGGGACCACCGCGGCGGCGAAGACCAGCGCGCCGCCCATGGCGTCTGCGACGCGCGCGATCTCCTCGCGGCGGATCGTCAGAAAGTACTTCACGACGCCCGCAAACTCCTCGCGGAGCTGCTCGTTGAGCGCCACGACTTCCATGTTGGGCCGCTTTCACAACGGGATTTCTCATCGCGGAATCCCAGAAGCTTCCAAATATGATACGATCAGTTGATGGAATGCTCGAGTTAGTGACACTACTGCATTAGTGCGGTTCGGAAGGTGCTGTCACATGTCGCAGATATGTTCATGCTTCCTTCTCATCATCACACCGACTGGAAGGGCGGACGCAGCTGCATTGATGGGTGCTCCAGCCTGCGCTCCGAGTCCGGCATCCTTCCCCAAGTACTATTATATTATAGCCTCCCGTTCTGCGCCCACACGTGGTCTATATTTCCGCTCCATCCTTCAATGGGGACCACCTGAGCTGGAAGGAACCCTCAAAGGTGTCAACTGCATCGATCAGGGTGGCGTCGGTCTCCTCTCGGAAGCCCGTCTTGTCCATGGGTACGATGTTTATGACCTTCGGTGAGTCAAAAGCGCACCGTTGGACACCTACGTACGGTACCGAGAGGAATTTCCATAGATAAGTACACATGTACATATGATTCGCCTAAGTTAACCGTTTGAAGCCCTCTCCAAAAACACGTAAGTACACAGCAACAGTGACATCCGGATGAAGTACGAATCCATTTCTGAGGCGACCTTACACCAGGACGATGTAGGACATACAAATCCAGTGCGATGTAGGACATACCAATCCAGTACGGTGTAGGATATACCCATCATGTACAGTGTAGGATGTACCCTAGGGCGGCGCGAAGCGCCGGGTTCTGGGTTATCGGTTGTGTGTGTGTGTGTATGGTAGGAGACCCGTAACGTACTTTGCAGAGTTACCACAGTGGTGCCTGGGTGAGGTGTACTGACACCAGTCTCCAGATGGTTAACTTAGGCATCAGTACATGTGTACTTATCTATGGAAATTCCTCACGGTACCGAGCGATACAGAAACCCCCGGCATAGTTTACGTTCGACTCGATAATGCGCTCTGAACGGATACGGGTACCGGCGCGATGTGAGTGCCCAACCGCATGTCGCAGACGTGTGGAGGCGTCGCGTCACGAAGGAGCAACCCACCGACCGAAGGAAGGGCGTTCCTTTGCGTTCGTATTGACCGCAACCTGTCACACTCCAAACAACCTCAACAGCATAGAGCGGCGTCTGGTTTCCGCCGCACAGCGGCCAAGGTCCCGGCCCCCACCCACCACTCTACAAAGCACCAACGCCCCCACGATGGACGCCAGTAGCTCGACGGCAGGCTCCGGGTCGGCACCGGATGTGGCCGCGCTCGCGCCGCTCACGGTTGGCGAGACGTGTATGTACATGAGCCCGAGCCCGTACACGGGCTGCCGCATGCCGCGCTCATGCCAGAGCTGCCTGGCCACGGCCGGCTGCATGATCGACGAGGTCGGCAGCTGCGTGAGCACGCAGGACGAGCCGCTGGACGCGGCCAAGAACTTCCGGCTCGCGCAGACGGAGGGGCTCGTGCTGCCCAACGCGACGGCCGACGGCGTGGCGCTGAGCGCCAAGCAGACGTGGCAGTTCCCCGCAGGCCGCGTCAAGTACTGCAGCATGGGCGACGCCGTGTGTTCCGCGTGCGCGAGCAGCAACTTTTGGCGCTCGCGCGGCTCGTCCCCGGACAGTCGCTACTGTGTCGGCGCCGACGGCAGCTGCGTGTGCATCGACGTGTGCGAGCGCCGCTGGTACGTGAACCAGGACTGCTCGGCGCGGCGCGGCTCGGGCGCGAGCCTCTACGCACCGGCGCCAACACCATCAGGTTCGGGCGTCCGCTCGCCGTGGTCTTCGACCGACTCCATGGGCGACCCGAGCATGGTGAACCGCATTTGGCAGGGCATGGTGGGCTCGATCATCTTCGTGATGGTCGTGCTGGCCTTCGTCCTGTGGGCGAGGCGAAAGTCCGAGGTGCGCGCGCGCCAAGAGCAGGAAGAGCGTCGCCGGCGCGCGCAGGCGCGGCGCGAGCGGCGCCAAACCACGGCCGATCAGCTGGGCGTGAGCGCGCTGAACCTGAGCGGCTGGGACGCGTACCGCCGCGAGCTCATCGAGAAGGAGAGCGCGCAGCTCGCGAGCGGAAGTGAGACCAAGTCGGTGGAGCCCGCCGCGGTCCAGGAGGCTACGAGCCATCACGATAACGACGACCACGACCACAACAACAGCAACGATGACGACACACACGACGGCCGCTCAGCCGCGTACGTGAGAATGCAAGAGGAACCACCAGCGGAAGCGGCGACGTCAGTTGTCCCTACACAAGAAGAGACGAGCGACGACCGCGCGCCAGTGCAGCGACCGTCGGCGACGTTGGCGCCGCTCTCTGTGTCGCAGACCGTGCAGCCGCGGCGGTGAGCTGCGGCGCCGCCACTGAGTCAGGCGATCGCTGGATGCTGCTTGCCCGTGGGTGTCGATATGGCTCCAAAACGACCGAGCAGACAGAAAGCAAACTCGACGAGAAGTTGTCGAAGTCGGCGACGCCACCACAGAGGAGCAGTGGTAGCAAGTAAAGTGAAGTATCTCGTACAATACAGAACGATTTCATGGGCAAACGTCAAGGTCAGCAACTGTGCGAAAGCGGCGGGGGTGCTTGATGATGCCCCATGGTGTACGTGTCCTACACTAGACGCCGTTCCATCCCCCTCTTCCGTCGCGCTCGGGTCGCCCCCATCATCAACCGGGATCGGCCCCTTGGTCATTCGGGCGGCAGCGCGTTGCGCGCGTGTCGCAAACGCCTTGGTCGCTTGGAGAGACTTCTCTCCTCGCGACGAAGCCGACCGTCGTGGAAATCCGAACCCACCGGCGTTTTCCCGTGTTCTGCCCATCACTGTTACCTCTCTTTTGCAGATACCTTTCCATAAACGATACTTTGTTGCTACCGTAATCACCAGCGTGTTGAGATGAATTGCAACTGTAAGAATGAATAACTTAATCTCAGTCCACGACTTCAACTCCGCCTGGGCGAGTGGGACACACACCTCCACCCCCGCCGAAAGCACATACTCCAATTTGTCTTCGCGTAACCACGACGAGACACAGCGCCATGGCGACCAACTCGGCGAGCAGCGCGCTGCGCCAGCTCGAGCGCGGCGAGTCGTGCGCGTACCTCCAGCCCGACAGCGTCACGGGCTGCCGCGCGCCACGCGCGTGCCGGAGCTGCCTCGAGACCGCCGGCTGCATGATCGACTTTGCCGGCGGCTGCGTGAGCCAGGAGATCCAGGCGGCCAACTCGGCGCTTCTGTATGACCGCGCGATCGCCGCCGGGCTCGCGCTGCCCAACGCCACGGCGTCGCGCGCGGCGCTCAGCGCGCCGCAGGCGTGGCTCTTCCCCGCGGGCGTCGTGAGGTACTGCGACACGAGCCAGGACGCTGTGTGCCGCGAGTGCGCGCGCACCAACTTTTGGCAGTCCAAGTACGCCTACCCGGACAGCCGCTTCTGCGTGAGCGGCGAAGAAAGCGCCCGCTGCGTGTGCATCGACGTGTGCGAGCGGCCCTGGATCGCCAAGCCCGACTGCTCCTCGCAAAGCGCGCTCACACCGGGGGCGGCGCCCACGCGCGTCGTCATGGTCGGCGACGGCACGAGCAACTACAGTGGCACGGCGCGCGCTGTGTTCTACGCGTTCCTGGGCGCCACGTTCTTCGTGGTGATCACACTCGGGCTCATGGTGCGTGCACGCCTTGGCGCCGCTGCCAGCATCCGCGAGGCCCAAGGCGAGGCGCGGCGGCGGCGCGACCAGGCGAGGCGCGAGCGACGCAACGCGCTGCTGGGCGTGAATCCACTGAGCCTCACGGGCTGGGAGGCGTACCGCCGCGAACTTATCGGCAAGGAAGCTGTGCAACTCGCCGCCACGGGAGCTGATGGGAAGAGTGGCGACGAATCGTCGGCAAGCACTGCGGCAGCTAGCACCAGCGACGGCGACGAGAGCAGCCATCGGGAGGAGAGCGAGGCGGCGTACATTCGCGTCGCTGATGAGGACGCGACGACACCAGGGGCAGCCAGCGCCGCCACGAGCGAACTGGCGGCGCTGACCCCGGCCAGACCACTTCTGCTCGCGCCGAACGCGTTCCCGGAGCGGCAGCCACCCGCGGCCTAGACGAGACGCAGTTGAGTAATGTATCGAACTATCGAAAGACCGTAGCAGTATAACTCCGGTGCAACCGGTGGCTGTTTGTAGTGGCGTTTGTGCCGTCGCTACGCGAAGCGCATTGGAGCTGGTTGTTTCTCGGGATGTGGAACGCGGCTCGTAGCACGTCGCAGGCAATCGCGACGACGAACTCCTCGCGCTCCATCTCCACCGGAAGTACAGTACTGCGCCTTCTCTATGTAAACAACCTGTGTAAACGTATCTTTTAATCGAAGATCCGAGGCAACCGGTTGAAGCTGCATAAAAAGACCATGGAGTTTGCCTCCGTTTGCAGCAGAGAAGGGAACCGGGGTTTCCCATTCTGAGAACTCCTCTACACACACACCAACATCCTTGGCTTCTCCTCCACCACGCGTCACCATGGCTCAAGGGAACGCGACGGCGTCGTTGCTCCAGCGAGGCGAGTCCTGCGTGTTCTTGCTCCCGGACAGCTCCACGGGCTGCCGCGCGCCGCGGTCGTGCCAGAGCTGCCTCGACATCCAGGGCTGCATGATCGACAGAGTGGGGAAATGCGTGAGCCGCCAACTGGACCCACACCTACGACCCGGACCTCAGCTTTGACCGCGCCATCGCCGACGGGTACGCGCTGCCAAACGCGACGGCGTTCGACACCTCGCAGCTGTGGCTGTTCCCCACCGGACGCGTCCCGTACTGCGCCTCCAGTGACGCCGTGTGCCGCGCGTGCCAACTTCTGGCACTCGCCGCGCGTGGATTCGTTCCCGGACAGCCGCTTCTGCCTGGGAGAGAGCAGACGCTGCGTGTGCATCGACGTGTGCGAACCTCCGCAGACTGCGCGCGCCGCCTGCTCGTCTATGGGGATCAGAGCGGTGCCGACGGCGGCCTCGTCCGCGCGCGCGGAGTTGTCGGCCAACGATGGCAGTGGCGCTAGCCAGCACGTGTGGCACATGCTGTTGGGTGGTGCGATCTTCGCCATAGCCGCGCTCGGCTTGTTTATGCGCGCCCAGCGCATTTCCCAGAGTGCAACGACGAACTGGAGGACACGCGCCGGCGACGTCAGATCCTGAGGCGTCATCAGCACCGAGAGGCGCTGGCGGCAGCGCACACCAAGAGTGCGACTGCGTTGAACCTGGCCGGCTGGGAGACGTACCGACGAGAGCTGATCGCCTAGGAGACCGCGCAACTCGCTGGAGACGAAGACTTCCGTGCCCCTGTGACCGATCCAAGTGGTGCTGCCGAACGCGACCTCCAGGGCGGCGTGATTGCAATGCGGGTGACGCCGTACGAGCGCGTCGTGGACAACGAGAATGGTGGGGACGTCGTGACGGCGTCACGATCGGGACTTGCGCCTATGTGTACGTCGTCCTGTACAGCACAGTCCAGTGGGTTGCTCTCGAGACGTCGTGCATCTCAAGGAACATTCGTGGCACAGCTGGCCGTCCCTAACGTTCTATAAGTCTCCATATTTGTATACCCTTGTGAATCCACAGCTACCCTTGCTGATGGATATTCTTATTCCAAGAGCTCATGTACACCTCTTATAAACCATACAAAATCATTGAAGGATTCCGCCCATCGAACAATCGCGACGTCCGCTGCGGGTCCCCGGCGGGGACCCGCAGCGGACGTCGCGATTGACCGGGGACTCCCCGGTGGTCTGCTCGCTTGAACCAATCGCCACGGTTTGGATCGTTGACCCACACCACCGCGAAGCGTAAACATCGAACGCATCGCTCCACACGCCACACGCGCGCGTTTCGCCTCCCAACGACACCAAGATCAAGTCGCCATGGCCGCGTCGTCGTCGTCGTTGTCGTCTTCGTCGTCTTCTTCGTCGTCGTCTTCGTTCACCGGCGCCGGCGCTGCCACTGTCACCACCGCAGCGCCGACGCCCACGCGCACGACGCGCCTCGGCATCGGCGAGAGCTGCTCGTTCCTCGCGCCGGACGCGACGCGCGGCTGCCGCGCCGCGCGCTCCTGCGCGAGCTGCCTCGAGACCACGGGCTGCATGGTCAGCACGATCGGCAAGTGCGTGAGCCCGCTCGACGTGGCCTACAACCAGACCATCGACTTCCGCAACGCCGTCGACCAGCGCCAGGACGTCACCGATGCCGAGAAGATCCAAACCGACGATCGCCTGCGGGGACCGCAGACGTGGCAGTTCCCCGCCGGCACGGTGCGGTACTGCCGCGCCGGCGACGCGGCGTGCGACGCCTGTGTGCGCAGCAACTTTTGGCGCACGAACCAGTCGTTCCCGGACGGTCGCTTCTGTCTTGGGGAGGGCGGCGCCTGCGTGTGCGTGGACGTGTGCGAGCGCCGATGGTACGTGTCGGACGACTGCTCGGGCGCGGCAACGCCCATGCCGGGGTACTACCTCACGTCCGAGACCATCGCCGAGCGTCTCGGGCGCGGGCTGCTGGGCATGGGGCTCTTCGTGGTCATCGTGCTGGTGGTGATGCTGCGCAAGAAGCGCGTGACGGACGCCATGCTGGGTGCCCGCGAGGCCGAGCGCGAGCGACAGCGCGGAGCGAGGCTCGCGCGACGCCACGCGCGGTCGCGGGAGCTCGGCGTGGACCCGCTGACGCTCACGGGCTGGGAGACGTTCCGCCGCGACCTCATCGACAAGGAAGCCGCGCAGTTCGCGGGCAATATCGACGAGAGCAAGACGAGCGAGATCCTGCATGACGTGGATGACGAATCCAGTGAGGGCGACGCTCGGGAGATCCTCTCGCCTCGACAGGCGCCATCTACCGCGTATGCGAGCCTGGAAGAGAGCGAGTCTGACGGCAGGGCTTCGCGGCATGCGGCACCCGCATCAAGGAATACGAGTCGGGAAGACACACAGCGAGCCAGAGCGGCTGCCTACAATGAGGCCACGCCCGGGCGGCACCTACTCGCGCCAATTCGAGATCGGTCGTATCACGCGAGCATGTGAGCGGCATGGATGGGATGCCAGGCGAAACTAAAATGTGAATAATAAACGCGCACGGCGAGACGAACACTGCAAAGACTCTTCTTGTTCGACGTGCCAAGTGTGAGTGTGTGCGGACAGTCCCCAGCGTTGGACGTGATCTCCGGGCCGCGAGCCCGCTGAGGAGAGCGAATGGGTCGCGGTGCAATACAGTATCCCGTCACGCACTACTGACGGTGTACTGGAGCAAGTGAGTCCGCGATCACGCCGAGTTTGAACCACCGACTGACATCGAAGCTCGACAGGTCACCACCAGACCTGGATCGGATCCCCCTGATCCACGTTCTATTCTATTCCTAATCCAATACCCTTCTCAATACGATTGTACCTGATCCCCTCTTTCTCGCAATTTTGTTCGGTTAAATCAGCCCCAATAACCTCTCAGAGCGAATGTTGCCTATCTCCCTTTCTGTTTCGCCAGCTCACCTCGCCAACGGAACCGCTCCGCTTTCCGTACAGTATCCCCCGACGTCACCGCCTGATCCAAGCGGAAAGGCCCAAAATTTTGGCCGCATCCACGAGGCCAGTTCGAGTCGAACTGGCCTCGTGGATGCGGCCAAAATTCTAGGTCGAACTTCGACCTCTTGACGGCGGGAAAAGAAATGCGCATCCACTCCCCCACTCGACAGCATCATCCCACATGAAGCCGCTCGGTGCTGGAGAGACCTGCGCGTTCCTGCCGGCCGACGCCGCCTCGCCGGGCTGCCGCCAGCCGCGCGCGTGCGTGAGCTGCCTCGAGACCACGGACTGCGTGGTCACCGCCGTCGGCGCGTGCACGAGTCTCAGCGACGCGGTGCTCGACACGAGCTCGCTCGACTACCACACAGCCATCGAGCGCGACGTCGTGGGAAGCGACGAGGCCACGGCGACGCGCCAACGCATGCGCGCGTCGCAATCGTGGCAGTTCTCCGCGAGCGACGTGCGGTATTGCAACGCCAGCGACGCTGGGTGCGGCGCCTGCGTCTCCAACAACTTTTGGCGCTCGAACGCGACGGCACCGGACAGTCGGTTCTGCCTGGGCGACGGCGGTGCCTGCGTGTGCATCGATGTCTGCGAGCGGCCCTGGTACATTCGAGAGGACTGTTCCCGTGGCGGTGGCGGCGCAAGTGCGGTCGCCGGCGTGCTCCCGGGAGAATACGAATCCGCCGAGTACGACGATACGACGGAGAAGCTCTGGCGCGGCATCATGGCGCTGGCGGCGATCTCGTTCATCTTGATGTTGATCTTCCTGCGGAAGAAATGCTCGGACGAGGAGCTCCTACGTGTGCGGCGACTGCACGCACGGCAAGCGAGGCAGGCGCGTCGTAATCTGCGTTCGCGGGCAATCGGCGTGAACGTGCTGACACTGACCGGATGGGAGTCCTACCGTCGCGACCTGATCGACAAGGAAAAGCAGCGGCAGCAGCAGGAAGCAGACGACGTCGAGGGCAGGAGCCGCGCACAAAGCGAGTGGTCGCCGTCCAGAATCGCTGAGAGGAGCAGCGAGGTCGTTGGCGCGAATGTACCGGCTGCGGACAGATCTCCGTCAGCTACAAACGTCAACGAGAGTGGTGAAACCGAGACGCCATCTATAGGGTCTCCGACAAGTGGAGCAAGACCAGCGCTAAGCGGATCGCGCGCCAGTCGACTCGCCACGTACAACGAAGCCACGCCGAGCCAGCAGCTACTGCGGCCGCTCCAAGAGCGAGCGTTTGGGAGGAGCGATACATGACAGCGATTCTGACTGCTACGGTCAATAGAAGCTGATGTTTTGGGTTTCGATGAGACGGTGGGGCGTTGAGTCTCATCGGCATCTCAACTTGAGATGCCATTGGAGCCGGAGTAAGGAGTGAACCATTTGCGAAGTCCTCTTATAATGCATACCACCCGCGCTGTGTGGTGGAATGGAATCCACCGCTGGTTCCTCCCATCCCCCGCGTGGGTGAAATGTACGCTCTCATGTGCCCAGCGAGAGCGGGAAAACCCACTTGAAAAGCCGTAAACCACAAGCTTCGGTCTCATAAGAGAGCTTGGGTGGCCCTTCTCAGAAACTCCTTCGTCAACGCAGGCTCACTACTTCTATTACCTCCTCGTGCTGCGAATATGGAGCCCGCCATCTCCCCCTCAAGTGGCTCGGTATCCGCTGATAGTGGCAGCCACGCCGGCACCGCGACGCTCGCTCGGACCAAGCCGCTGGATACTGCGGAGACCTGCTCGTACCTTGCGCCCGATGCGACGCGCGGCTGCCGCGCGCCGCGCTCTTGTGCGAGCTGTCTCGAGACCACAGGCTGCATGGTCGACGCCGCCGGCAAGTGCGCTAGCTTACACGATGAACCGCTCGACCCAGATCTGGCCTACTACCACGCGATTCAACAGAAGCTCGTGGTCACGAACGCCACGCACGCCACGATGGATGCGCGTCTGCGCGCACCACAAGTGTGGCAGTTCCCAGCAGGCGCTGTGCGGTACTGCGCCACAAACGACACCACGTGCCGAGCGTGTACGAGCGCGTTGTTTTGGCGGTCGAACGCGACGCTCCCCGACAGCCGCTTCTGCCTCGGCGACGACGGCGCCTGTGTCTGCATCGACGCGTGCGAGCGCCGATGGTTCGTGTCGGAAGACTGCTCGGTGCCCACGTCGGCGCCAACAGCCGTGTCGTCTTCGTCCTCATCCGACGCCGCCGCGGGCGTGCTCTGGCGAGGCGTCGCGGGTATGGTAGCGCTCTGCATCTTCATCGTGGCGTTCGTGCTGCGCAAGAAATGCTCGGCCGAGGAACTCGCGCGCGTGCGACTACTGGAATCCAGACAAGCGAGGGAGGCGCGCCGCGCGGCTCGCGCTCGCGCGCTCGGGGTGAACTCTCTAACGCTGACCGGATGGAAATCGCATCGCCGGAGCTTGATCGAGAATGAGGCAGCCGAGCGTACGACGAGCGCCGCTGTTGAGATTCAACTGGAACGCGTGTCGCCGGACGGCAGATCGAGCAACGGCAGCGCCGACGAGCCGTTGGCCCTCGATGGATCTGAGGCCATCACAGCGTACGTGCGCGTTGACGAGAGTAGCCTAAGCCCCACACGCTCGCAGTCTCCGTCCACGTCGACAGCGGCGAGTGCTAGTCATCATGAATTACTGGCCCCGCGTACAACACCAGCGTTTCAAGCGAGTATGTGACACGTTGGCAGTGATCGCATCGTAAGGGCAAAAGCACGAGCATATTTTATGCGAGCATCTGTGTGTATTGGTGGGGATAAGCCCCTGTCAAGCATCAGGATACGCGCTATAGGCAGTGTCAATCATGTATCTAGGTCAAGGTCTCACAGAGCTGCAAACTCCGTACACTGTGCGGGGAAGGACGAGAACACGATTCCTGAGGGTATTGTCTTTGGCTTGGAAAGAGAGGGCATCGAGAGTCGCGTCTTGAGTGAGGTCTCGCGTCGTGGTCGTCTCACGCTGACGATGGCGCCGAGTGCCAGACGCCGAGCTGCTTCCAGTTATGGAAGATCGATCAGAACAAGACCATAGGAAGCCACAACTACAGTGTAATGTACTGTACCACACCGGTCGTGAGCTCATCCAGCCTTGACGAGTCGTGATGTCAGCCTGAAGCTTTTCAAGGCTTCCGTTCGACGGCTTGAATCTTTAGAAACCCACCGTACTATCCTTTCAAACTGAAACCCTTTCTATACAGATGTTATCTGTCATCTCTCAAAAAGACATAGTATTTGAATTATTAACCTTTCAAACTGGATGCTTTAATCGGTTAGTCAGAGATGCCCCGTACTTCAACAACAGTCAACCTAAATGGTCAGCAGGCGTCAAAAATCCAGCGTGGAAGTTCTGACCAATTCGAGCCCCACCACCCTCACTGGCGTACTGTACGCACGACCAAGAGGAAGGACCTCGAGGCTGTCTTGATAGCACGCCGGCCACGGCATGCTCTCACGCCAGTCTTCTGTTCAACGTCCTGATTCGAAACCTCACACAGAGTCTCCATGGAGTTCCACGCTGACCACCACCCAAAAAATTCTTCACATAATGCTTTCAAAACGCATATCCCTCTCAAACTAAAATACACGATTTCTCCCAATTGAAGGACACAAAGTCAAACCATGGCATTTGGACATCCTATCAAAACAAATACTGGCTTCGTCTGTTGGCGGCGCATCCTCCATCTTCGTCCTGCTTCCATCAACTCTCCCGTTCCTTCCCTCTCTCTGAACTGCCAGTGCCTCACCTTTGAAGCCCCTACCTGGGCCGGCTAATCGATGGCGACTACCGTACGCTGAGCTGATGGGAATTTTTCGAAGACTCTCGCGCAGCTGTCCCCGGTGTTGGTCGCTGTCCAACGGCGTGCGGTGCCAGCCCGCGCCACTCGCTCATTTTCCCTCCTCCGGCGCTGCCTCCTCCTTTGTGTCATGAAGCTGCTCGCCTCCGCAGAGACCTGCGTGTTGCTGTCGGTCGACACGCACGGCTGCCGCCGGCCGCGCGCGTGCGCGAGCTGCCTGGACACCGCGGGCTGCATGGTCAACGCCATCGGCAAGTGCGTGGACGCGGCGCAGGACCCGGCGCTGGACTTCGTGCGCGCCGTGGACCGCGGGCTCGTAGCCGCCAACGCCACGATGGCGTCGCGCCCACGCATGCGCGCGCCGCAGTCGTGGCAGTTCTCCGCGGGCACCATTCGGTACTGCGACGCGCGCGACGCCACGTGTGGCGCCTGCGTGCGCAACAACTTTTGGCGCTCCAACATGTCGGCGCCCGACAGTCGCTTCTGCCTCGGGGACGACGGCGCCTGCGTTTGCGTGGACGTGTGCGAACGCCCGTATTATACGCGAGACGACTGCTCGGGCCACGACGGCACCGTCGCGGGGCACGCGGTCGCGTCCACCGACATCGCCGACACGCTCTGGCGCGGCATCCTTGGGCTGGTGGCGATCTCGTTCATTCTCCTCATCCTCTTTCTGCGCCGCAAGTGCTCGGCTGAAGAACTCCAGCGCGTGCGGCGGCTGCAGGCGAGACAGGCGCGGCGCACGGCGCGCGCGCGGGCGCTGGGGGTAAATGCGCTGACGCTGACGGGCTGGGAGTCCTATCGTCGCGATCTGATCGACAAGGAGAAAGCGCGGCAGACGGTGCAGCAACGTAGCGGCGAGAGCAGCACCACGGAGAGCGAGGCGTCGTCATCCACGTCGTCGTCGTCGTTATCCAGCAGCGAAATCGGCGCTCCGATCCGTACACCGCGTGCCGCGGAGGCGCCGTCGACCGCGTACGTGAGCCTGGACGAGAGCGAGTCTGCCAACTCCGGCGCGCCGAGTGCCACGCGCGAACCTAGTGGGGCAGCGCCCCATGTCAGCCTTGCTGCGTACAACGAAGCCACACCAGGGCGCCAGCAGCTAGCGCCGCTGGCTGTGCAAAGCCACCAAGCGAGCGTATGAGATCTCGCTAGATCATCGAGGACAGCGAATCTGGTTGGGAAAGCTGCATCCGATCTTGTGTGTTTATTGCTGGGGCGTAGGATGTCGCCATGCACAATTGAGTCGTACAAAATATATACAGTGAGCTAGAAGAAGAAGCTCTTGCCTGCTCGGTTCTCGGCCTTCTGTTGACTCGTACAATTAGTTCATGGCCTCCGTGACTTCACTTTGATAGATCTTGTAGGCAAAGCAGTAGTGGTAGTCCACGGCTATTGCATGTCCGAGTTGTGTGATGCCGGGTCGTGAGCTGTTGGTATACGTGCCTGATCTCGACGAAAACTCATGGTTTGTGGTTTTCAGTAGTTTAGGAACCAACCTTCGCTCATGAGGTTCGCCAGCTTCTCTTCGACGTGTCGGTGTTTTACAGCATTCGATCGGCTCAGTGTTTTCGAACACTTCCAAGTGATCTCCTACTCGACATCGATGCGGACATTTACAACACCGCCAGTTATCGAGATTGAATATGATTAACTTATAGACCCTACGTACAGAATCGAAACACTGCGTCAAGCTCAAGAGGTACAGCTTCATCCGAAGTAGTGCGCCTTCTAGGTAGTGGGGCTAGGAAGTGCTGGATGGACAACGGCGTTGTAGAGGTACGAGATACAGAGCCAGCTCAGCGAGCAGCCTGTCGTGACCAGCTCCTTGCCCGTCGCAATGTAGCCGTGCTGTGTGGCGCGGTCGTGCCACGAGACCAGGCACTGCTTCGCCACGGACGCGAGCTGGCGCGCACTGATCTTGACAAGCAAAAGCCACAGTTTGGCCATCTGCATTGAAATGCAAAGAACATGAACGAGCAAGTAGATGTCAGACAAATGCCACGATCAGCTAGAGCGAGAAAACGCACCTGCGCGAAGTTGCTGAGCATCTCCATCGTCAGCGCTGTGTGTTCCGGGTAGTACTTCTCCAGGACGAGCGCGAGGCCAACCATACTTGCAACCGGAATCTGAATAATCACAAAATTTGTCAACGACTGAGCTCTCGGCACCTCGTGATGGCAAAGTGACGCACCGCGAGGCCGATGAACGGCAAGGTGAACATGCCGATCGCCGCAGCAACGACGGGGTTCTCGGACGCGCCCTTCTGAGCCTTGTCCGCGAGCTGCAGCACGTAGGTGCGCACGGCCGCGGCCTGCTTGCGCTGCTCTCGCTTCTGACGCAAGCGCTTGGCGGCGATCGACTCGCGCTTCTCCTTGACCGGTGGCGGACTGGCGGCGTCGCTGGCAGTGCACTCTGCCTGGTCCTCCTCCATCAGCTCCTCGATCGTAATCCGATCCGATCGATCGCCTTTCTCGTTGATAATGTCGTCTCCGATTGACATGAAGAGCGCCTGACCGGCCTGTACATAGCGATCATTCACAGAATACGATCAGGTTAGCCACACACCCGACACAATCGAACGTGCTCCTAGAAGCGTCACCAACCTCCAGCAGCTTCTGCGCGATGCCCAGCGACAGCTGCGCCGCGAGCGCGTATTCGTCCTTCGAGATCGTGCTCAGCGCGTTGTCCAGCACGCCGCACATGTTGTCGGCAAAGTTCATCATGCTGCGCAGTGACTCTTCGTTGGAGCCCGCCAGGGCCAACTGCCGCTGCTGGTTCTTCACCGTCAAGGGCTCCGCGGCCTCCGTTCGCAACGGCGGCGCGTCGCCCGTGAGTAGCGCCTGTTGTTCGGCCGCGTGCGCGAGTTTCAGCTGCTGGATGTGCGCGTCGGCCTCGTCAAACTGCTGGCACAACGCCTGCATCGCCGCCGGGTCCGCGAGCATGCCCTGCACGCTGCTCTGCACGCCGCGCAGGCTCTCCTGCGTGGCCGCCACGGCCTGCGCGAGCTGCCGCGCGACGTCCTCGGGTGACACCTCCTGCAGCGCGTCGCTTGCGTCCTCGCACGCCCGCGCGAGAAAGTCCAGGACCGACGACGCGGCCTCGCGGTCGCTCACGGCCAATGTGTCCGCGGAGCTTGACGGCGCTGCGAGCGTCGTGGCGCCCTCGCCGGCGTAGATTTCGTCGACGCACTGCTGGAATAACATCTCCAGCGCCTGCTGCTGCGCGCGCTCGAAGCGGTCGGTCTCTGCGTCCGCGTCCAGCGGCGACGCCGGCTCCGGGGGCATCGCCATCATCGTTGATGGTTCTCTCACTAACGCTTGCCGCGTCCCAATGATGTTCCTTCCCGGCGTTCTGTTCTGTCAACCTTTTCGAGCAAACTGGGAGAAGAACGAACCTTTATGAGCCAATGATACTGTGAGGAAGACCTACGTGGTTTTTTATTGGCTGTAAATAGGAAAGTCGCGAATCGAGCTGTCGACCCATGGTTTGTCAGCATGAATGCACGATGACCTTGTGACGTGAGATACCTCGCAGTTTGTATGAAAAGATGAATGAAGACAGACCGCCAGAGCTGCTACGACGGCGAACAGCCCACGTTCCTGACCATAAGTCGGCGCGCTCTATGGCTGAGTTTACTTGTATGTAGTCTATGAGCCTGGACTCCATGCCCTCCTGGAGGTCTCCAACTGGCCGTCCGTCCTCGCTGGGGGGTATGGCTCACAACCCCACAGTCTGCGACGTGTGAACATCTTCAGGTTGTATGGAATCCGATCCTACAAACGTTTCTATTTTCCACCAATCCGATCGCTCGAGATGAATCTGAATGGCCCCCGAGGTTCCGTCGGTCCCGTGTTCTGGGTGAGTTTTCCTCGTTTTCCGACCTTGAAAAACTCACCCGCAGGAAAGAAGATGGCCGACGCCGCTGCCGCCACCGCCGCACTCGCGGGCCCCGAGGCCGCCAAGGCCGCGGCGCGCCAGGCGCGGAGCCGCAAGCAGCGCATCCTCTGGGACAGCGACAACGCGACGCCCGACGGCAAGACCTCGATCGGCATCCTGCTCGAGTGGCTCACGGCGCCGGGCAACTACGAGCGCTGGCGCGACGGGAAAGCGCAGTTCGGCGAGACGCGCGAGAAGCTGTGTACAGAGATCAACCAACTCATGAAGAAGCACGGCATCTCGCACCGCGAGAACGCCAACATCCGCACGCAGATCAGCGAGCTGGAGCGCTCGTACGACGCCGCGGTCGCGTGGCTCGTGCAGAACGGCTACGCCGACGGCCAGCTGCCGGAGCTGCCGCCGCCCGCCGCTGCCGACGGCGTCGACGGCGCGGTCGTCGGGCTCGACGGCGTCACCACCACGAGCGCGCACCCGGCGCACCACGCCGAGGTGCAAGTGCTGCGCCTCTGCCGGTACTTCCACGTGCTCTCGGCGATCATGCGCCAGCCGAGCCACCAGCCGCGCGCGCGGCGGCCGTACAACCGCTCGCTCTCCGGCTCGTCGGCCACGGGCGCGACGTCCGCGCGTCGTACGAGCCAGGGCGATGGGGGCGCCACTGTGGGCGCAGCCGTGCGCGATGCCGACTCGCTCGGCGACGACGACTCGGCGCTGGATACGGCTAGTGAGAACGGCCACGACGGGTCGGCGGCGAGTGGCACCAACGGCTCGGTGCTGCGCAAGCGCAAGATGGCGGCCGCTGTGGCGCCCGCGCCGCCCGTGCTTGCCGCGACCGCAGACGGCAGCGGCGCGGCGCTCAGCGCGACAGCCGCGGTGCCGTCGGCGTCCGTGCTGATGGCACCCAGCAACTTTGCCAACTTTGAAAACACGCAGCGCATGCTGCTGGACGCGGCCCGCGAGGACCGCGACCGCAAGCGCTTCCAGCTCGACGAGGAGCGCAACAAGCTCGAGTGCGAGAAGCTGCGGTACGAGATCGAGGCCGCGCGGCTCGAGCTCGCGGTCCAGCGCGTGCTCGCGCGCAAGAAGCTGCTGGAGGCTGGTGTTGCCGCCAACGACGTCGACGCTGCACTCGCGCAGTCGTTGCCGGCAGCTCCAGCACCCTAGGTCTTAGGAGAGAATCAAACACAGAACATGGTTGCAATTCGTATCTGTACCCCCTTGCCACGTTATGTAGTACGATGGGATTTCAAGCGAAACGAAAGTCTGCAAGGAGAGGTAGATTCGCGATCGAGGGTTAATGTGTTTCGTGTTTTCGTGAAGGAAAGTACAGAGAAAGAAAGAAGGCCCGCCCACGCATCGCAGCTAGGCCTCGGCGCCAGTCAGCTGCATAGTCGCGGTGTAGATATGATCGTTGCTTCGTGGTCCTCTTACACGAGCTGCGCGGGCGTTCTCAATGCGGCGTTCGAGACCGACGCCGTCTGCTTGGGTAATGTCGCCGTGGTCGCCGACATGGCCTCGGTCGCGTCGATCGACTCGGTATGGGACGAATTGGAGACGATCACGAGCATCGTGCCGAGCGAGATGAGCGCGGCGCCGCCGAACGTATACCAGCCAGGCACAAGGTCCACGCCGACAGCGATTCCCATACCGTTTGCAAGCACCGGCTCGAGCAGCATGACGACCGAGATCACAATCGGGTCGAAGTATTTCATCACCGCCACGTAGCCGAGCGTGCCGATCAGCGTGCATACCACGACGATGTAGAGCTCCGTGAGCACTTGCGTCGACTGAACCCAGCCGAAGAGCCCGATCTTCTCATCCGTCGAGAATTCGAACGGGATTTCGAGGATCGAAAATACTGGGAAATGGAGCACCGTCGTGATGATGAACACACCGCAGAGAAGCACGACGACGTCGACCTGCTCGCGAAGCCGCTTGGCCGTCAGCAAGTACACGACACCGCCAACAGCGCCGACCAGCGCGACGAGATCACCCGCGAGTGTGACTCCTTGCGCCGCCGTCACATTCGCTCCCGTGGGTGCGTGATCGAGCGTTGTCACGATGCCACCAATGATACCAATACCCGTGCCAATACCCTCGTACTGGGAAACAAAGTGGCCGGCGACGAGACGGCCCAGCACCATGATCAACGAGTGGCAGTTGTTGAAGATGTACGCGTGGCCGATCGACGTGTGGCTCAACGACCACAGGAACGTCATCAAGAACACGGCATAGCCGAGACAGCACGCCAAGAAGTGGAACATCATGTGCGTCGTGAGCTTGGGGAGGCCCTGGTCCAAAATCGCGACGCTCGCGAGAGGCACAAACACCAGCAGCGACGCGCTGGAGCGCCAAAAGAGCTTGAGGAACGGGTCCACTCCCTTCTGCATATCAAGCGCCGCACCCAAGGACGAAATTGTGACGAGCGAAGTCAACAGGAGGATGTAGCCAATCACGGGCACTTGGTGCTTCACGAGCAGCTGCAACGCGAGCCCGCCATTCTTCAATTCGAGCGCTTCGACCGCAACGTCCTTGACGTCCGATGGCAAATTCGAGAGCTGACGGATCAGACTGGGCTTCTTGTACTGTTTGTCACTGCCCGGAACAGCAAGCACAAACTGCTGCTGCGCGTCACCAAAGCGGCGCAGCGACGACTTAGGCAGCTCAATAAGGTAGGCGTTGCGGTCCGAAGACAACGGTGCGACAGCGGCGGGCTCACCGTTCTCACCGCCGTTGGCGGTCGGCGCTTCGAATGGAATCGAGAGCACGAACGACTCCTCGGAGGCCTCCAAGATCGAGCTCTTTCTCCGCTTGATCTTGATTCGCGGACTCGTTGGCGCGCCACGCGACCGCGGCGACGACACAGACAAAAGCGGCGTGCTCTCGTCCAACGGGTCTTCCGTCGGGACTTCCTGCAACTGGTTCACGCCGACCACGAAGCCTTCGAACACTTGACCATCGCGGTCGTGGGTGTCCAGCGCACGGAGCATTGAGTCGTCGTCCGCGGCAGAGACCGCGAGGAAGACGTTCTTGCTGTTGCGGTGCGCTGGTGCGCCCTGACCAGCCGTTACGTCCTTCGCAACAAACACAGGCCACGGCGAGAGGAACGAAATGCTGTCGTTCTCGACGATGCGGTCATACTGCGCCTGTGTCTCGATACTCAGCCACACGTCGCCGGCCGCATCAGCAAACTTGAGACCGTACGACGGGCGCAGCACGTTCAGCGCCTCGGCGAGCGAGAACTTGGGCTTCTCGTACGCGAGCATCTCGAGCGCCGCAAAGATGCGCCCGGTCGTGAGAAACAGTCCCGCGTCGATCGCGTCGAACGTCTTGAGATTCCGTCCGATGCGCTGAATCACGTTGCCCTTACTCAGCAGCACTTTGCCTGCAGTGGGCGGCAGTCCCGCGAGCTTCTTCTTGTCTGAGTCGACCAGTACGCACGCAACGCAGTCCTCGAGATCAAACGAGGCCATGCGGGAGATGATGGCCTTGTCGAAAATGTGGTCGGCCGTGTGGATCAAGAACGGCTTGGAGAACATCTCGCGCGCCGACAGCAGCGTGCGCGCGTGGCCGTAGGGAGTCTCCTCGCCGAGATTCAGAAATTCGATCTTGAGCTTGTGGTACATGATCGAGTCTTTGACGTGCTCCATGATCTCGTGCCCAAAGTGCGAAATGATGATCACGACGCGCTCCATGCCGGCGACGAAGAGCTGCGCGAGGACGTGCTCGATCAGCGTGTACTCGCCGAGCTTGATGAGGCACTTGGGCGTGTCCGAGCCTTCGAGGCACATGGTGCTGGACGCGGCCGTGATGAGCACTTCTTTGACGTACGGTCCGGCGTCGGCGCCGTCGTCGTCGGCCGGCGACTTGCCCACGGCCTCGAACGGCACGTCCTGGCCGCGGTTCACGATCACGCCCTGCATTTCCACGGCGTCCTCCGACTGCATGCGGCGCACGAGCTCGAACTCGGGGATGCCCGCGATGGCGCTGAGCTTCTGGAGGTCCAGCGCGTAGACGCTGGACGGCACCTCCGTCTCGATCTGGAGCCGCTCGCGGCTCGACGTGGTGCTGGCCATGGTGGTGGCGGTGGATGGAGGACTCGCGCTTGGAGAGGAGGGGAGGAGAGGAGGAGGACAGGGGAGCGGAGCGGAGCGGGGCGTGGCGTGCGTCGATCCCAACGACCTTCACCTCAACCGACGTCTGCGCGGCTCGGCGTTTGTTCTGGTTGCTGCGGTCTGTAGCTCACCACTTGCGAAGTAATTTATTCAACGGACGATCTTTATTGTGCCTGCAGCTGTCAAGAGAGAGTGGTCGAAACACGTAGTTTACAAGATACTTTCTGAGCGTACCGGTTTGCATACCGGTTTTGTTCTCATTATAGTGACACGGCGGCTTCAACATGATTCAAATCCGCGCAAGTGCCGTGGAAGCAGAATGGTGGACCACGCGTGACCCAAGGATGCAGATCACAGAGCCCGGGCTCGCGCTTGGTTTCAATATTAATAATTATGATACGATCTCTATGAAAGATAGCATCTCTTCTTTGTTCCCGGCTCATGGATCTCCTTCGGTCATTGAAGCGGCGTTGTCGTTTCGTCTTCCTTGTACCGCAGGTGTTGTGTGCTGTTGACGTGCCAGTGCAACACACTGGTCTACTGGAAGTTGAACGCGTTCTGCTCGCCGTTGACACCGAACGCAAACTGA
The DNA here is from genome assembly GCA_023336295.1 of Pythium folliculosum. Classification (NCBI taxonomy): domain Eukaryota; phylum Oomycota; class Peronosporomycetes; order Pythiales; family Pythiaceae; genus Pythium; species Pythium folliculosum. The sequence continues at coordinate 114,495 of JAADWV010000006.1, read as the reverse complement.
CCCGATTGCATATCGAACGTTGGCTCCACGCTGTAGTCCTCTTCGTCGTCGTCACCTCCGTAGTACTCGCGAATAATTCTCAGCGCCTTCTCGTAGATTTCTGTACACGCAAACGAAAGCGACTCATGAGCACTATGCCATTAGCATCCACGAATCTCTCCATTGAGCTGACGTACCTTCGCTGTCATGGTACTGCAGCTCCTGGATCTTGTCAATGCCTCCAGCCTCCTCAATGTACAAAGCCATCTTGTTGTCCTCGTGGATTCCGGCGTCAGCATCGCCTGTCTGAAGGATCTTCATGAGCGTATCCAAGCACAGATTGATCACCGCGGCGTCTGGGCAACCCAGGAGATTCACGATCGGCGGGATGCAGCCTTGTTGGACGATGTACTTGATCTGCTCGATGCTGCCACCCGACATGGCGTTTGAGACCGCCCACGCGGCTTCCTTCTGAACGTCAAACTCGCTCGTTACCAATTGGTGCACCAACGGTGGAATGACGTTCGCGTCGATCACGTCTTGAATCTGCGATCGCGCGCCGGCCGTGATGTTCGAGAGCGTCCAGCAAGTCTCCTTGCGAATGAGCTTCTTTTGGTGCTTGAGAAGAGGCAGCAGGCGCGGAAGCGCACCTGAATCCAGCGCCATCTGCGTCTGGAGCTCGTTGCCAGTGACAATGTTGCCAATCGTACGGAGTGCCGGCGTCTGGATGGACACGAGCGAGTGGCCCAGCAAGTTGACAAGCTGCGTCACGACACCCGCTTCGATGACAGCCTGGATCTTCTCGTTGGAGCCGTCCGATAGGTACGAAAGCGCCCAGCACGCGTCGGTAACGACCTCTTCATCCGGCGACAAGATCAAATACTGAAGCAGCTCAAGCGACGGACTGACGAGGCTGAACTCGGGCTGGGGCTTGCCGCGACAGAGGTTAGACAGCGTCCACGTCGCGTTACGCTGCACAGTGATCTTGCCGACGCTGCGGCGGAGCACGGCGAGCAGTGGGATCATCGCACCCGAGTTCAGCACGAAGTCGCGACAGAACGGCGAGTCTCCGGAGATGTTGCCGAGCGCCCAGACGGCCTGCTCACAGACGTCGTCATTCGTGGAGAAGAGCAGCTCGCAAAACACCGGTACGGCGCCCGAGTTGATCACAGTCTCCGTGTGCTGCGTGGTGCCAGACGCGATGTTTGTGAGCGCCCATGCTGCCTCAAACTGAAGCTCAGGCTTGTCATGGCGCCGGAGAAAGTTCACGAGCAGCGGCACAACACCGAGGTTCACGACGTCCTGAATCGGTGGGTCGTTTTCTGCAAGCCATCAACCGGCAACCCAAACAGCCACGGTCGCATGTTAGACAAGCAACACACGCACACAATACGTACTCATCACCACAAAATACGTACCGAGGGAGAGCAGGCGGCGCAGCGACGACACTGCCACGGTCTGCTCCGTCACGTCCAGCGACTGGATCATCGCCGCGATCCGGGGCAAGTCCTCCACCTGCAACAACACGCAAACGGCGAGTTAGACACACCGCTCACGCATCCACCAACGCAGCAACGCTACACACGCACGCACCGACACACGCGGCACGCCTGGGCCAGCTGCGTCGTGTGCCGCCGCCTCGCCCTCGCCCTCCTCGTCGAACGCGTCGTCAAACGCGAGCGCGCCCGCCGTGTCGCCCGCGCCGCCGCCCATACGACGCCGCTGGTTCAGCCGGTCCTCGCGGATGCTCTTGCGGATCTGCGTGGTCGTGTCCTCGCGGCGGCGGCGCGTGATGTCGGCATCGATGCCCTTTTTGTAGCTGCGCTGGCGCTCCTGGATGCGCGCCGCCATGCTGCTGCTCGAGTGTTCCTGGTGGCTTTTTGCTTGTCTTCTCGCGCTCGGGTGTGTTGGGCACGGTTTTCCGGATGGCTGCGGAGGGTGACCTTCCAAACTGAATATAGAGCGTGCCCTGGGGCAAACGATGGGTACGGTCACACGTCGAAGAAAACGTGCCGCGCGGGGTGAATATTACGTTTCGCAGGCCACGTGAAGAACACAAAATGCGCGCGAAACAACCGAATCAAAAAATCTGGAAACGCGCCATGCGCCGCGCGGGACGGCCTGCCCTCCCCTCCGACCGCCGCTCCCCCCGCCGAGATGGGCGCCCTCGTGTGCTCCACCCCTAAGACATCATCGTTTGAAGCGCCGCGGTCTAAACGAAACACGACGAGCTCGTTCGCTTGCTCAGTCACGTAGCGAGAAGTACGGTTACACGAAGGTGCGCGCCAAGGCGGGGGGAAATGCGACGCCATTTGCCGCCACGGCATGGCGTACAAAGCGTCTGCGCACGCTGAGGCTCGCTCCACCGCGTGCGGCGCCACTCGCGCTCCCGCCGCGCCGGTGGCATCTTGATGCGCCACCAGGTCCCGCGTAAGTTAACTCTTCGCGTACCCTGTCGGGTTACGGTAACGGCAACCTTGAAGCGTCGCTCGGCGGAACAATTGATCCGCGAGCCGGCGCGCCTTCCGCCTGCCTCGCGTGGGCAATACGTCTCCGGCGCGCTCCTGACAAGAACACACAGATCGACAGACCGAGGGGAACCGACTGCGATGGACGAGGCGAGCACGCGCTGGCTGCGGCGGCTCGTGACGCGCGCGCTGGACGTGGACCGCGCGGTCTTCGACGACGTGTTCTCGGCGCCGGCGCCGCGCCGCACGTCCTTCAAGAGCCTCGACAGCCAGTCCGAGGTGGGTGGCGTGTTCAGTGGGTCGTGGTGTCGACTGGTTTGCTGACGAGCGTTGTTTTGTTTGCTGTGTGGCCGCATTAGACGCTGGCGCAGGCGGCGCTGCCGCCGAAAGAGTTGCTCCGCAAGTTCTTCGCGCCCGAGAGCGAGGCCGGCAGCATTTTATTCTTTTGCGTGGGCGAAGAGGAACACGAAGTGGTGGAGGAAGTCGAAGAAGAAGTGGAGCAGCTCGTTGGCAACGGCGCGGCGACGAATGGGAGCGGGGAGCCCTCAAGTGAGAACGGTGGAGACGGTGCGGCGGCGTCCTCCCCAGCACTCGCGGAGCTGGAACTCACAGATGAGCAGCTCTTCCTGGACGGTGGTGTCGATGGCACGTCGACACAAGCGCCGCAACAGCTGGTTGAGACCGTCAAGCAGCTTGTCAAGCGGGTCCGTGTGGAGCTGCGTCGGCGCTGCCTCGTGTTTCTCAACGTGCTGCCGGCGGATTGCATGGACGCAACGACCGTGTTTCTCATCAAGGTCGCGTCCGGACCCATTGTCGTGCAAGCTGAAGTGAGTAGTGCGGGCGATGGTGCGGGCGCTGCCCACGCCTCGTCGAGCCACGAGAAGATCACGCACGGGAACGTGGAGATTGGGTGCTCGACGGGTGACTTGCTTACGAACCTCGAAGGCGTGATTTGTCATGTGTACATGCCGTTGCTCGATCCCCAGCTTTCTCTAAGCGGTAGCGGTAGCGGCGCCTCGCTGGATGGTGAACACCTCGCCGGTAGCAAAGGCAAACTACCCGGAGTGAATGGAAACAACGGTGCGGCTGCTGCTGGCGCGCACCAGGCACTAAAGGTCATCGACGCCGTGCGCAATGAGTTCAAGAGCAACCTGGTCAAGTTTGCGTCGCAGATTACCAACGCGATCCAGCAAATCCAAGGCGACATCCACTTGACAATCCCAGACGTCGTGATTACCAAGCCCGAGTCCCACTTGGATGATTATGAGCTGATCAACACGCTCGAGCAAGCGCTGGAGGAATGGTCCAAGAGCATCGCGAGTGTTGTGGACCAGGAGACACGGAAAGTGCCCAAGCGCAAAGGCCCCCTTGCCGAAATCGAGTTTTGGCGTGAACGCAATGCGACTCTCAGCACTATATACGAGCAAATCAACATGCCCAATGTCCAGAAAATGATCAAGTTGCTAGAGCTTGTCGAAGCCAGTATGTTGCTCACGTTCAAGTACCACTTCTCGGAGTTGAGCAAGCTGTACATCGAGGCCAAGGATAATGTCAAGTTCCTCACCACTCTTGAACGGCATTTCAAGAACATCGCAAGCGGCTCATTTACGACAATTTCCGATACCTTGCCATCGATGATGAACGCGATCCGCATGGTGTGGATCATTTCACGTCATTACAACACGGACGAACGCATGGTCCCATTGATGGAGCGAATCGCTTCAGAAATTGCGGACAAAGTGGCCGTGGAGATCAATATTCACACGATTCTGCGCAAGAGCCCCGAGGTCGCGCTCCACCAGATCGAAGAAGCGAGAATGGTGCTCGAGTTGTGGCACTCAACGTACATGAAAGTGCGCGAGCGCATCGAGGCAAGCGGCACGGATCATAGATGGGAGTTCGATCGCAAGCGCCTTTTTGAGCAGACCAACTACATGGCCAAGATTTGTGAGAACCTACAGGAAGTTGCAACAGTGTTGGACCAATTTCAAAAGTTCCTGGGGCCTGAACTGAAGTCCGTCACGGGTGATTCTCAGGGAATCGATGATGTCATGTCTCGTGTCGAGTCGCTGATCGCTCCATTCGATTCTGTCCCTTTCAAGATATTCGATCGCGGATACAAGACGAGTTGGGAATCCGTCATGGTCCAGTTTCGCGACAAGGTTGTCGAGATTGAGAACATGACGCGGAAGTTCATCGACACCTCATTTCAGAAGTTGCGATCTGCTGAAGGCGCGTTCGATTTGCTACAGAACTTCCAGAACATCCAATCGCGCGAATCTATCAACAAGCAGATGATGGAAAAGTACAAGGACATTCTCATGCAGTACACGAAGGAGCTTGAGAAGCTCGATGAACAGTTTCAGAAGAACAAGCATCGCCCACCAGTGTTCAAGAACCACCCTCCCGTGGCTGGCTCCATAAGTTGGGCTCGAGGGCTGTACTTGCGTGCGAAGAAGCCGATTCTACGATTCCGAGCGATGCAGGATCTGCTCAAATCACCGCTGGGCGAGGAAGTGAAGGAGAAATACCTTGTATTTGCGCGTGCGGTGGACGCATACATCAAACAGCTCCACAAGGACTGGAAGGACAAGGTTCCGGCACTGATCAATGACAACCTCAAGCAGTCGATCCTTGGCCCTCAACTCATCGAAGCAGGCAAGAATGACGCTGGGGTCATGGTGTACAAGCTTCCGGCGCCACCGTACTACGCTAACTTTGCTCGAGAGCTCACGATGATTATCAAAGAGTCGAAGTATCTGGATCGACTCGGATTTGAGATTCCGGAAGAATCTCTGAATGTGACACTGCAAGAAGACAAGTACCATCAATACGTGCAAGAACTCACTCTCATGTTGCGCCAGTATGACACACTGCTCGCCGAATTGACGCCTGTCGAGACACATTTGCTGAAGACGCAGCTCAAGGACTTGGAGGAAGTGTTGCGCGTTGGTTTCTCTCCGCTGAACTGGAACTCCCAGCGGATCTTAAGCTTTATCGAGAACTGCAACAAGGCGCTGAACCTGTTCGCGAACCTGGTGGGCCAAATCCATAAAAGTAGCAAAATGGTGGATGAAATAGTCACTGGAATCGAAAATACGCTCCTGATCAAGATCGACGATTTTGAAGAAGGCGTCGTTACGGAGGTCGGCGAGTTCTATGAAATGGTCGAGCGCAATCGGGTGCAGCGTATCGATGAACTCGTTCAGAGTTATCGCTCCATCGGACCACTTCTGATCAAGGTGGAAGAAATTGTCGCTGGTGTGAACACGGGTGCAAGTCCGAAAATGTCGACTTACTACATGTACTGGGAAAGACGGATCTTCAACGCCATCACCAAGATGATTATCGCCTCAATGACCACATTCCAGGCTCTGCTAAACGTTCACACGAAGGATATCAGCAACGCAGCAGCTGCCTGGGGTAGCATTCGCTCTGACGAAGGAGGAAAGCTTAAGAGACCACCATTGTGCAAGGTCAAGGCGACAATGAACGGCAAAGACATCATCGTGACTCCATCATTGTCGGATATGTACAAGTTCTTGAGCAAGTCGGTGAAGCACATTGTCGAGAGCGCGAAGGCATTCATCCGATGGATGCATGGAACATGTCGTGAGACAGAACCACTCATCGTGAGTGACGATGAAGAGCCCATCACGTTCACGTTCTACTCTGATATCTCCCAGAACCCGTACGTGATCAAGATGACACTGAGCTTGAACCAAGAGATCCACAAGGTTTTCAACATCGTCAACAAGTACCTTGACAGTTGGCGTCGGTACGACACCGTGTACAACCTCTGGAACACCAAGAGACGCAGTGCCCTGGAGAAGCTCGCTGACAAAAAGCCACCTTGCGTGTATTTCGACACGCGTATGGCCCAATACACGCGTCTAGCCGAGTCGGTACGAAACCAGCCGACAGAGAAGGATACCGATTTCCTTCAGATCAACTGTCTACCAGTTGCCATCGCAATCGCGAAACAAGCAGAGATGTGGAAAGATGATTATGGTAAGATCCTCTACGACGTCTCGAACAAAAAGCTCTTGGCGATTACAGCTACCATGGATCAGCTCGAAGCCGAGCTTGACGCCACTCCACAGGATCTGGACTCGCTCAAGAAGGTTCTCAACACGGTTGCAAGTATCAGCGATATGAGCATGGAGATGGAACTTGAATATGTCGACATCATGGAGCGGTACCGCACTCTCCAAAACTTTAGCATTCCGGTCGACGCACCCGAGGCCCAACGCGCATTCTCATTGGAGAAGCGATGGCTGGATCTCGTGATCGAGTCGAAGACGAAGGATCTGCACCTTGTGCGGGTCAAAGACCAGTTCCGCGGTGTGACAAAAGATGACGCAGTGGTTTTTGCGGAGAAGTGCAAAGAAATGAAAAAGGAGTTCTACGAAAAGGGACCAGGAACATGTGCGTCTGACCTGGACGCTGGTTTAGAGCTTGTGAGCGACTTCAAGAAGCTACTTGCAGTGTTTAAGAGCAAGCGCCAAGAGCTCGCAAATGCCGAGAACTTGTTCGCCTTGCCCATTTCGTCGTATCCCGAACTCCAGGAAATTGCAGATGCGTTGGAAAAGCAGGATATGATATTCTCGCTGTACACAGAGGAGAAGGAGTTTATATCCACCTTAGCGAGCATGCTATGGGTGGAGCTTGACGTCCCCGCGATGAACAAGGGCATCGATGAGTTAGAGAAGAAGTGCCGGAAATTTCCGAAGGAACTGAAAAATGTGTCAACGTTTCAAGAGGTGGAGAAGCAGATCATGGCGTTCAAGGACAGTATTCCGTTGATCCAGAGTCTGAAGAATGATGCGATGAAGCCGCGTCACTGGGAAGAGCTCATGCAAGTCACGCAAGTCAAGTTCGAGATGAATCTCAAGACGTTCACTCTGGGCAACCTATTCGCAATGAAGCTCCATCGCTTCTCAAACGAGATTGGGGAGATTGTGAATGGAGCCATGCAGGAGATGAAGATTGAACAGGAAATTCTAAAGATCGAGGACGCGTGGGCAAAGGCACTACTGGAGCTGATCAAGTACAAGAAGAATGGTCAAGATCGAGGATTTGTGTTACGTGCGGCCGATGACCTCAAGCTCACGCTTGAAGATCACATGTTGAACCTTCAGACGATGTCAGGCTCGCGTTTCATCGCGAGTTTTGCTGACCGAGTGCGCAAGTGGGAGCGCCGCCTTGGTGTCGTCAACGAGACGCTCGATGTTTGGTTTGTTGTGCAGCGCAAGTGGATGTATCTCGAAAGTATCTTCGTCGGGGCTGAGGATATCCGTCAGCAACTGCCTGAAGAGGCGAAAAAGTTTGACGCGATCGACAAGGCGTGGAAAACAATTATGGGAGCGACGTACAAGAACCCCAACGCCGTTGAGGCGTGCACGGCAGAGAACCGATTAGAAACTCTTCAAAATCTGTCTGAGCGCCTGGACAAATGCCAGAAGTCACTCAGTGATTATTTGGACACGAAACGAAACTCATTTCCTCGTTTCTTTTTCATCTCGGACGACGAGCTACTCAGCGTGCTCGGCTCATCGGACCCCACGTCAATTCAAGTGCACATGCTCAAGCTGTTTGACAACGTGAAATTGCTCACGTTCGTGCGAAACAACAAGAATGTCAGTGCAATGGAGAGCTCCGAGGGTGAAGGGTTCAATTTCCGAACACTATCAACTGTTGAAGGTCCTGTGGAAACCTGGATGACTAGCGTCGAAGATGAGATGCGTGCCACACTTCATGCCATCGCGAAGGAGGGTGTATTCAAGTACGCTCGTATGGACCGGACCAAGTGGCTAGAAGAGGTCATGGGCATGGTCGGGCTTGTTGGTAGCCAGATTTGGTGGACCTGGGAGGTCGAGGATGTTTTCTACCGCGTGAAAGCAGGCAACAAGTATGCCATGAAGGAGCTTGAAATCAAGCTGACAACGCAATTGAATGACCTCGTACGACGTGTGCGCGAGCCTCTGGACAAACTTACACGCAAGAAGGTCAACACGTTGCTGATCATAGACGTCCACGCTCGTGACATCGTCGACTCATTTGTGCGCGATAGCATTCTCCACGAAAAAGAGTTTGCGTGGGAGTCGCAGCTGCGCTTCTACTGGAAGAAAGATGTCGACGATGTCGTCATCAGCCAGTGCACAGGCAACTTCCGCTATGGCTACGAGTACATGGGTCTCAACGGTCGCCTCGTCATCACGCCCTTGACAGATCGTTGCTACATGACGCTGTCGCAGGCTCTGACATTTAAACTTGGGGGCTCACCAGCTGGGCCAGCTGGAACGGGAAAGACCGAGACTGTCAAAGACTTGGCAAAATCGTTGGCTCTCCCGTGCTACGTTATCAACTGTGGCGAAGGCTTGGATTACAAGGCCATGGGGAGCATTTTCTCTGGTCTCGTGCAGGTCGGAGCGTGGGGATGCTTCGATGAATTCAACCGAATCAACATTGAAGTGCTGTCGGTCGTGTCGGCGCAGCTACGAGCCATCCAGAACGCACTGAACTACGACAAACCAACTGTCGATATCGGCTTCGGCACGGAAGTCGCAATCCATCGAACGGCTGGATTCGCCACCTGCGGCTTCTTCATCACAATGAACCCAGGATACGCCGGCCGCACGGAACTGCCTGATAACCTCAAGGCACTGTTCCGTCCAGTGACGATGATCGTGCCTGACTTGCTGCAGATTTGTCAGATCATGTTGTTCTCAGAAGGATTTGAGATGGCTGTGACGCTCGCAAAGAAAATGACCGTGCTCTACAAGCTTTCGCGCGAGCAGCTCTCAAAGCAGTATCACTACGACTTTGGTCTCCGCGCGCTCAAGTCGGTGTTGGTCATGGCCGGCTCTCTCAAGCGTGAGTACAGTGCCATGAGTGAAGATCTTGTGCTGATGCGTGCCTTGCGAGACAGCAACATGCCGAAGTTCGTGTTTGAAGATGTGCCGCTCTTCAAGGGGTTGATCAACGATTTGTTCCCGGGGCTGGATTGCCCGCGTGTTGGGTATGCGGCGCTCAAGACCGCGATTGAAACCGAGCTGGAGCAGGGCGAATACAAGTGCCAAGACCTTGCTGCGTACAACGAGCAGATCGACAAGGTCATTCAGATGTACGAGACGATGCTCGTACGTCACACTACAATGATCGTTGGCCCCACTGGTGGTGGAAAATCGCTCGTACTGAACACGCTCGCGGCAGCCTCCAAGACCGCGTTGGACGAAGTTGTGAAAATCTTCGTCATCAATCCGAAGAAGCAGCCAATCGCCGAGCTGTACGGCACCATGGATCCCGTCACACGTGATTGGACTGACGGCGTACTCTCAAAGTTGTTCCGTGAGCTGAACCAACCTCTTCCGGCAGGCCGAGAGAACGAGAAGCGGTGGCTCATTTACGACGGCGATGTCGATGCCGTGTGGGTCGAGAACATGAACTCGGTCATGGACGACAACAAGCTGCTGACGTTGCCCAACGGTGAGCGCATCCGCTTGCAAACGCACTGCTGTATGATCTGCGAGACGTTTGACCTGCAGTACGCGTCGCCTGCTACCATCTCTCGATGTGGCATGGTGTGGGTGGACCCTAAGAACCTCGGGTACCGACCGTACTATGAGCGATGGCTGAAGAAGAAATTCCCGCTTGCAGGCCAAGCGGCTCCGGTCGGAGGTGCCGCAGCGATCGTTGCGCCACCGATGGAGCGTACGCTTCTACTTGAGCTGTTCGACAAGTATGTGCCAAAATGCGTGGACTACATTCTCGAAGGTGTACTGAGCAAAGACGAGGTCGTCGCCAAGTGCCAGCAAGTGATTCCTATTTCCAACATGGAGATGTGCAAGCAATTGTGTAATTCGCTGGACGCGTTCCTGCCCGAAACGATTGATGCGTCGGCAGATCGCAATGACATCGAAGGGCTCTTCATGTTCTCAATGGTGTGGTCGCTTGGTGCCGCTCTGTTGGGGTCGAGTCGCCTGAGGTTTGATGAATTCGTGCGCAAGATTGCCGAGTGCTCGCTCCCACAAACGAGTTTATACCAGAACTTCTACAACGTCGAGAACCATAAGTGGCAGTCGTGGGATTCGCGTGTCGCCGCGTATGTTGAGCCTGCGCCGTTCAACTTCTCTCACGTTTTCGTGCCTACGACAGACTCAGTGTTGTACAGTTTTATCCTTGCAAGCTGCATGAAGACGGAGAAGCCGATGCTCTTCGTGGGTGACAGTGGTACCGCCAAGACCGTCACAATTCAAAGCTATTTGAAAGATCTAGACCAAGCGACGTGCTCCACGTTGTCAATCAACTTCTCGAGTCGAACCAGCAGTCTGGACGTGCAGACTAACATTCAGGCGAACGTGGACAAGCGGTCTGGCAAGATCTACGGCCCACCTGCGGGAAAGAAGCTCATCATTTTCATCGATGATCTCAACATGCCTAAGGTTGATCTGTACGGCACGCAGCAACCGATCGCTTTGCTGCACTTCATCATGGGGCGAGGGTGCATCTACGATCGTGGCAAAGAATTGGATATGCGTATCCTCAAGGATCTACTGTTCTTGGGTGCGATGGGTCCACCAGGCGGTGGACGAAACCCCGTGGATCCACGGTTTGTTGCCCTCTTCAACGTGTACAATCTCACGCCACCAACGAAAGAGGTGCTTCGCCAGATCTACGGTTCTATCGTCACAACCTACCTGCGGAACTTCAAGGACGAGATGAAGGAGTTGGCGATGCCGATGACCGATGCTTTGCTCCGATTTTTTGAGTTTACACTCGAGAAGCTGCCCCCGACACCGTCCAAGTTTCATTACATCTTCAACTTGCGCGACTTGGGGCGCGTTTGCGAGGGTATTTGTATGGCAACGCCCGATAAATTCGACAACTTCAAGGGTATGGTGCGTCTGTGGCGAAACGAAAATCTGCGCGTGTTCTGCGATCGTCTCACGAGTGCAAGTGACCAACAACTCGTGGACGGCGCAATCGCTACGATTCTCAAAGATGCGTTCAAACAACCGGACGCAGTGGAGCATGCGCTCGTAAATCCGATCATCTTTGGGGATTATGCTGAATGTATTGGTCGCATCTCGGGTCAATCGAGCGAAGACCCCCGATTGTACCAAGACATGGAGTCCTACAAGCGCATCCGCAGTATCTTCGACGAGGCGTTGGAGACGTACAACCTCGATCACAAGCCGATGACACTCGTCCTATTCGAAATGGCACTGGAGCATTTGTCACGGATTCTGCGCATCATCCGAAACCCGCTGGGCCATGCTCTTCTGATTGGCGTGGGTGGCAGCGGCAAGCAGAGTCTATCTCGCCTAGCAGCTTTCACGGCCGGTTACGACTTGTTTGAGATTTTCTTGACTCGTGGGTATGGCGAGAATGAGTTCCGCGAGAACCTCAAGGACTTGTACCGTCAGCTGGGCAAGAACCGTGTTGTGTTCCTGTTCACAGATGCTCACGCCGTGGAAGAAGGCTTTCTCGAGTTCATCAACAACATGCTCACGACCGGAATGGTACCAGCGTTGTTTGAACAAGACGAGCGCGATCAACTTTCGTCGTCGGTCCGTGATGAAGTCAAGGCTGCTGGGCTTGTGGAGACGAGCGAGAATTGTTGGAAGTTCTACATCAATCGGTGTCGTCAAAACCTGCATTTGATTTTGGCGATGTCTCCGTCGGGAAGTACGCTGCGTACACGGTGCCGCAATTTCCCAGGCCTTGTGAGCGCGACCGTGATCGATTGGTTCTTCCCTTGGCCCGAAGATGCCCTTCGAAACGTGGCACAGTACTTCTTGGCAGAGGAAAAGATCCCAGAGGAGTTCCGCCCACAAGTGACAAATCATTTGGTGCATGCACACTTGCGCGTTGTACAGGTCGCTCACCAGTTCGCGGAAGAGTTGAGACGCTTTTACTACGTGACGCCAAAGAACTATCTCGATTTTATCTCGAACTACCGGCAGCAGCTCAAAGAAAACACTATCAAGGTGAACGCCAGCATCACTCGCCTCAAAGGCGGTCTCACGAAGCTTGTTGAGGCAGCGCAAGCCGTCGATCGAATGCAAATCGAGTTGTCTGAGAAGAAGATCATTGTGGATGAGAAGACTCTGGCATGCGAATCGTTGATCAAGACAATTGAAGAAAAGTCGAGCGTTGCGACCAAGCAGCAGGAGATCGCTGCTGCTACTCAAATCGAGTGTGAGAAGGCGTCCATTTTGATCGCGAAGGAGAAGGAGGAGGCCGATGCTGCACTTGTTGAAGCACTGCCCGCCGTTGAGGCTGCTGCGCAGGCACTTCAGGATCTGTCCAAGTCGGACTTGACGGAAATCAAGTCTTTCGCGTCCCCGCCTCCGCTGGTCATGTCGGTTTGCATGTGCGTGTTGATTCTCAAACCCACGGGGCAAGAGCTCGACCTCGACTGGAAAGGAGCCAAGGTCATGTTGAGCAACCCGAACTTGATTACGCTGCTCAAGGAGTACGAAAAGGACAAGATCTCGGCGAAGATGATTGCCAAAATCAAGACGTTCTTTAAGAACCCGGACCTCAACGTTGAGAACATGAAGTCTATCTCCAAAGCTGGCTCCGGTTTGCTCGCGTGGGTCGTGGCTTTGGTGAAGTACTACGAGGTGGCACGGAATGTTGAGCCTCTGCGACTCAAGGTCAAGACGATGGAGAAGGAGCAGGCAGCTAAGGAGCAAGAACTTGAGGAGCTCAAAGACACGCTTCACCGCTTGAAGACAGAGCTTGACACGCTCTCCAAGCAGTTTCACGAGGCGAACACAGAACTCCAAGGTCTCAAAGCGCAGGCGGATCAAATGCAAAAGCGACTCGCCGCTGCGAGTAAGCTACTCGCCGGCCTTGCGTCCGAGCGACAACGATGGACAAAGGATGTCGACAACCTCAACCTCCAAGGCGAGCGACTCATTGGTGACTGTCTCCTGACGGCGAGCTTCCTCAGTTATACTGGAGCGTTTAGCTTCGACTACCGATCCGATCTCATCTACAGGGACTTCTTCTCAGACATTGAGAGTCGATCACTGCCGGTCACATCGCCCTTCCGACTTGAGAACTCGCTCACAAACGATGCTACGATCCAGAAATGGGTCAGTGAGGGGCTGCCGGCGGATGAGCACTCGGTGCAAAATGGTATCTTGACCACGAAAGCCAGTCGCTTCCCATTGTGTATTGATCCGCAGCAACAGGCCGTGAACTGGATCAAGAAGAAAGAGGAGAAGAACAACTTGACGATCAAGACGCTAAGTGATTCGGACTTTATGAAGCACTTGGAGCTGGCGATCCAGTTTGGCAACCCTTTTTTGTTTGAATCTGTCGATGAAGAGCTCGATCCAATCTTGGATCCGGTGTTAGAGAAGGCGACGTTCATGGAAGGTTCTCAGCGTATGATCAAGCTTGGCGACAAGAACGTCGAATGGGACGCCAACTTCCGTTTGTACTTCACATCGAAGCTAGCGAACCCGCACTACTCACCAGAAGTTATGGGCAAGACGATGATCGTCAACTACAGCGTCACTCAGAACGGTCTAGCGAATCAGTTGCTAAACGTCGTCGTGGGCCACGAGCGACCCGATTTGGAAGACCAGTACCGCGACTTGGTGACGGAGATGTCAGAGAACACGCAGATGATCGTGGAACTCGAGGACACGCTGCTGCGGGAGCTGTCAAATTCAACGGGCAATATTCTCGATAACGAGGAGCTGATTGCGACGCTAGATGAAACCAAAAACAAGGCGACCGAGATCGGCACTAAACTCGAGCTTTCGAGCTTCACCAAGGAAGAGATCACAAAGGCGCGAGCCGTGTACACTCCCGTGGCGCTGAGAGGTTCGATCATGTACTTCGCGATGTCTGCGTTGTCAACAATCATGAAGATGTATGAGATCTCGCTCGCGAGTTTCCTCACCGTGTTCCACAACTCACTGGACAATGCCAAGCGTGACGTGGTGCTGGAGAAGCGCCTCAAGTTCATGATTCAATCGATCACCGAGATGATGTACGACTACACGTGTATGGGGATCTTCGAGCGGCATAAGCTCATGTTCTCGTTCCAGATGACGTGCATGATCATGGCGTCGTCCAACGAGCTCAACAGGTCGGAGCTCGACTTCTTTTTGAAGGGCGACACGTCTCTCGATGGTGCATCCCAGAAGATGCCCGACAACCTTGCATTGTGGATCTCTAGTGCTGGGTGGAAAGACTTGCTGTGTCTTAGCAAACTTAACGAGAGCTTCGGCACGCTGCTCAACGATGTGCTCCAGAAATCTGCCGAGTGGAAGAAGTGGTACGATCTTGAGGCACCAGAGATGGCGCCCTTGCCTTGCGGGTACTCGGACAAGCTCACGAGCCTTCAGAAACTGCTCGTCTTCCGATGCTTCCGTCAAGATCGTGTGTACAACGCGATGAAGCTGTTTGTGATCAGCGTGATGGGCGAAAAGTTTGTACAGCCACCCGTGCTGGATTACGCCCGAATCTACGCACAGAGCGCGGCCACGGCTCCGATCGTGTGCATTCTCAGTCCCGGCGCTGACCCGCAGTCTGACATCCAGACACTAGGCGAGGAGCTCGGATTCACGGGCCACAAATTCCGCTTCCTCGCTCTAGGACAAGGCCAGGGCCCGCTCGCCGAGCAAATGCTGGAGGCCGGGTATACGCGCGGCCACTGGGTGCTACTCCAGAACTGCCACTTGCTGGCGAGTTGGCTGAAGACACTCGAGAAGATGCTGCTCGCGATGCACAAGCCTCACAAAGACTTCCGCCTGTGGCTCACAACCGAGCCGACAGACCGTTTCCCGCTGGGCATCCTGCAGCGCTCGCTCAAGGTCGTGACGGAGCCCCCGGATGGGCTGAAGCAGAACATGCGCAGCCTGTACTCGAAGCTAGACCAGTCTATGCTGGACGAGTGCCCGAACCAGGCGTTCCGCTCGCTCGTGTACGTGCTCTGTTTCCTCCACGCAGTCGTTCTCGAGCGCCGCAAGTACGGCAAGATCGGCTGGAATGTGAGCTACGATTTCAACGAGTCCGACTTCAACATCTCGCGGAAGCTGCTGAGTCTGTACCTGTACAAGGCGCACGTGGACGGCGACGAGCAGCTCCCGTGGGGCTCGCTCAAGTACCTGATCGGCGACGCGATGTACGGCGGTCGCGTGAGCGACGACTACGACCGCCGTATTCTCACGACGTACCTGTCCGAGTACATGGGCGACTTTTTGTTCGACGACTGCCAGCCGTTCTTCTTCAGCCGCTCCGGGTTCGACTACTGCCTGCCGGCGCAGCCCGGCGACCTGGAAGTTTACACGGAGCTCGTGGAGACGCTGCCGCTGACCAACAGCCCGGCCGTTTTCGGGCTCCACCCGAACGCCGAGATCGGCTACTACACCAACATGTCTAAGTCGGTCTGGCGCGACCTTATCAGCCTGCAGCCGCGGTCGGCGCAGTCCGGCTCCGGCGTCTCGCGCGAGGAGTACATCGCGAGCGTGGCCAGCGACATCCAGGGCAAAGTGCCCGAGCAGGTCGACGTCGATCTCATCCGCAAGCGGCTCGGCGGCACGCCGACACCCACGCAGGTCGTGCTGCTCCAGGAGCTCGACCGCTGGAACGTGCTCACGGCGCGGATGGCCTCGTCGCTGAGTGACCTCCAGAAGGCGCTGATCGGCGAGATCGGCATGAGCGACGAGCTGGACGCGGTCGCGAGCGCGCTGTACGACGGCTTCCTGCCCAATATGTGGCGCTCGCTGTGCCCCAAGACCGAGAAGCCGCTGGGCAGCTGGATGGAGCACTTTATGCTGCGCTACAAGCAGTACATGGACTGGGTCGCGCACGGCGACCCCAAGGTCATGTGGCTCTCCGGGTTGGGCATCCCGGAGAGCTACCTCACGGCGCTTGTGCAGGCCACGTGCCGCGCCAAGAACTGGCCGCTCGACAAGTCGACGCTCTACACGACGGTCACGGCGTTCACGCACGCGTCGCAGATCCCGGACCGGCTCGACATGGGCTGCTACGTCTCCGGGCTCTACCTGGAGGGCGCGTCGTGGGACATGGCGCGCGCGTGCCTCGCGGCGCAGCACCCCAAGAAGCTCGTGGAGGAGCTGCCGATCCTCCAGGTCATCCCGATCGAGGCGAACCGGCTTAAGCTCCAGAACACGTTCCGCACGCCCGTGTACGTGACGCAGTCGCGCCGCAACGCCATGGGCGTCGGGCTCGTGTTCGAGGCCGACCTCTTCTCGCACGAGCACGCGAGCCACTGGGTGCTCCAGGGCGTCGCGCTCTGCCTCAACACCGACTCCTAAGGTCGAGTCAACCGAGCGTAGCGATGGGGAATGATGATGATCATGGTGGAGAAGAGTTGTATGGTTTCGAATATAAAAAAGCGGATGAAACGCCGAGCGTGGTGCATGCGTAGTCGTTCTTCATGGGGGCTGGTCGCCATTTCGTTCATTCGTCGGGCGGAGGTGGAGAGAGACACGAGTCGCGATGGCGCTGCGCTTCGTCTCGCCGTCTTTTCTATTCGTGCAGGTAGGTCGGGACGACGAGAATGTGCCATTGGTGGAGCCAGCAGCACGCCCTAATCACACAAAAAGCGCCATAGCCAGCGTTAGTCCACACGGAGACGCATAGCGGACGCGGCGCGCGGAAACGCACCAGAAGAGCCATAAGCAGATGCCAGCCATGAGCGCGAGCATCGTGAACACCCTAGAGGATAGCAAAGGAGAGCGGTTAGTCGCACGTTAGACGCGTTTTTTTTTTTTGCTTGTTTAGTTGGCGTACATGGCGTTGTCGCGGGTCATCTTGCCGGTGACGCCGAAGCCGACGCCGGCACCCATGGCGAGCAGCGTGAGCACGATATACGTGATGGTCCCGGAGACGAACGGCGCGGGGAGCTCCATGGTCGCGGACGGGCGGGGATCTAAACTGTCTGTCGCTTGGGGATCGGGACGAGAGGAGGAAGAGGATAGCGGGAGCTGGCCAGCACAAGGAAAACGAAAGCGCGCGGCTGGCCTTTTTTCGTGCCAGAATGGTTATTTTTGGGCGATAAAAAACCGCAGCCCACCCAGGCAGAAGCGAAAATAAAACAGAGAAAAAGGTTTTTCGTTCCTGAGGTTTTTGAGGTAATTTACGTTCCTTTCCGCACGAAAGATTTCACTTCGTACTTTCGAGAGCACCTAGCGTACGGCAGCTTGTGGTGTTGAAGTTGCCTGGCCACAGGGACCAAGCGAGTCTCGCTGCTCGGACCGCGCGGCGGCGAGCTTGGTACTCAGCAGACGATCCTCACCCGTAGAACACCAGCGCCTTCAAGTAAGTCTTCCTCGCAACCCCAGAGGTCCACGGGGTGTTGGGAGCGCCTCTTGCCATGTTCTCGAAGGACACAGAACTTGAGAAGAGAGGGCGTGGTCGTTCCGCCTCCTAGGTGTCAGAAATGAACGCCCTCTCCATCCATGCCAAGGTACGTACATGCGCCAGTGGTTTGGGGGCTCCGGTTGTGCCCTTTCTACTGATCAGTGTTCTGTAGGCTTCTTGAAACCCGCTCGCGTCCGACCACATACAACAGGGTTGACAGCTCGAGCGACTCAAGGTCGGGCGATTGAGTGCTTCGTTCTGTCCGACATGCTCTGCGACAAGGGCTGGTCGGTCGAAGTGGCAGGATTCTGATCGTACAGATCGACTGATATATGCTGGACTGCCATGCACAGACCCATGGTGAGGGCAGCGCCACGCAGGTGCCGTGCGGGCTTCTAGAACTATTGGTACCTATATCACAGTGCACACACGCAGGCACCGTAAAAGATCGTCAACAATGACACACCCTTGCGGCAATGCCCGCAGACGTGCCTCCACCTGAGTCCGAATCGCGTCCTCAAGCACGCGCACGAACTTCAGGATTCTCGAAAAGACGTGTTCGTTCCGCCGCATCCCCTGGGTTCAAACAACAAGCCACAGTATGAGTATGTGTTTCCGCATGTGCTATTGTCCTCGAACACCCGCTTGAAAGGAAACTGGAAGAGAGGCGCGACGCGCGCCTGCCCTGCCACGCGTCTTGGACCGACATGCCAGTGCCACGCCGTCAAACTGTAGCTGGTGCATCGCTGGTACCGGTAACGGTACGGTATAAGCATGCTGTAGGAACCCCACCAACCCGCCAAGCGAGCCACGGCATGGGCGCCAGCGCATGATGCGTCGGCCGCCTCTGATTCGCTTGCGTGGGGGCCGAATGAGACAAAGAGCACATTCCAGAATCTAGAATGGCTGCTTCGAGGTGATGACATCATGCGTGTCATCTCGATGGCGCCTGTCTCTGGGTCTCACTTGACGCTGTATAATAGAATACCCTTCCAAATCTGCTACAACTGCTGTGATTAGGCAAGCAGCGCCTCTGGAAAGCGCATTCAACATTCAACCAGAGGGGACTGGACCAACCCCATGACGAAGGCTGGTGGCTCAGCCCGTTTCTGCGCTTGGCCCAGGCGTGTGCTCTCAATTGTAACATACGCCCACACTGCTGGCCGAGTCCAGGAGACCACCCGATCGATCGAATCGCTGGCAGCCCAATGCAAGAACGCAAGAGGGGAGGCGCCTCCCCCATCCCCAGCTGAGAACACGTGATGATTACTGTGCCGCGCTCGCCGCGCTATGGACCGGAACTTGCAGTTCACGCGCGCCTTCGTACACTATGCACGGCCACGCTGGAAGAGGCCGCACGTACGTGTGGGGAAATGTGTGCGTGTAGGGATAGCGGAAGTGGATCCACGAGACCTCCCGGATACGTTTGTGTGGTGGCCATTTTCCTGAATCTCGGGAACCTTTGAGGTTCACTCCCGTCTTGGTGCGGACCACCCATCTCCGGACCAGGACGATGATGCGCTTCATTGAGGGCCACCACGCTTCTCGTGTTTTTGCGTCCCGCAGGTGGTTTTGACTGTCTATGGACCTCCGAGACTCGATCAACACGCTCGTGTTGTTGGTCGAGAACGCCCCGTTGTCGTCACGTCGTCCTGCGCTCTTGTGTGGCCTTCAATCGAGTTCGAGAGGGATCCTCGCGTTTGTGTGTGTGCGATCTTTCTCCCGACTAAGTACGATACAGCAGCGTAAGCCACCAGAGTGAGAGAGAGAGTGTGGGTCTTGGCCGCAAGCCTTCCTTCCGTCCGCAGTGACATGTGAAGGGGTAGGAACCGAGCGGCCACACAAAGGCGGCCGCTGGCCACAGCCCCCCGTTGAGTTGGCCGCATTTCCGCTTTTGCAGCCCAGTGCTCAAGACCCGACTTTCCCCCCCTTCAACCACCAGCCGTCCACCATGGCCGCCGCCGCCTCATTCACCGACAAGGCCTTCACGGTCAACAGCAAGGACGTCACGTACACGGATGACGAGATCGTGACCAACTACACGTACCACACGACGCGCGTGGAGGGCACGACGGTGACGCCGCTCGAGGAGAAGTACACGATCAAGACGGGCCGCAAGGTGCCCAAGGTCGGCGTCATGATCATCGGTCTCGGCGGCAACAACGGCTCGACGCTCGTGGCGAGCCAGATCGCCAACCAGAAGAACATCACGTGGACCACGAAGGAGGGCACGCACAAGCCCGACTACTTCGGCTCGGTCACGCAGGCCTCGACCGTGCGCCTCGGCACCAACACCGAGGGCAAGGGCGTGTTCATCCCGTTCAACAAGCTGCTCCCGATGGTGCACCCGAACGACCTCGTCATCGGCGGCTGGGACATCTCGGGCGCCAACCTCGCCGAGGCCATGGAGCGCGCGGCCGTGCTCGACTACGACCTCCAGCGCCAGCTCAAGCCGCTGCTCAAGGACATCAAGCCGCTGCCGTCGATCTACTACCCGGACTTCATCGCCGCGAACCAGGCCGACCGCGCCGACAACCTGCTCAAGGGCACCAAGCAGGAGAACGTCGAGCAGATCCGTAAGCAGATCCGTGACTTCAAGGCCGCCAACGGCGTCGACAAGGTCATCGTGCTCTGGTCGGCCAACACGGAGCGTTACTCGGACATCATCGAGGGCATCAACGACACCTCGGCCAACCTTCTTGAGTCGATCAAGGCCGGTGAGGACGAGGTCTCGCCCTCGACGATCTTCGCCGTCGCCTCGATCCTTGAGGGCTGCTCGTACATCAACGGCAGCCCGCAGAACACGTTCGTGCCGGGCGTGCTCGACCTCGCTGAGGAGAAGGGTGTCTTCGTCGGTGGCGACGACTTCAAGTCGGGCCAGACCAAGATGAAGTCGGTGCTCGTGGACTTCCTCGTCTCGGCCGGTATCAAGCCGGTGTCGATTGTGAGCTACAACCACCTCGGCAACAACGACGGCAAGAACCTGTCGGCGCCGCAGCAGTTCCGCTCCAAGGAGATCTCCAAGTCGAACGTCGTCGACGACATGGTCGACTCGAACAAGCTCCTCTACGCCGAGGGCGAGCACCCGGACCACGTTGTCGTGATCAAGTACGTGCCGTTCGTCGGCGACAGCAAGCGTGCGCTTGACGAGTACACGTCGAAGATCTTCATGAACGGCACCAACACGATCTCGATGCACAACACGTGCGAGGACTCGCTCCTGGCCACTCCCCTCATCCTCGACCTGGTCATCATCTGCGAGATCGCCGAGCGTATCCAGATCAAGAAGGAGGGCAACGCCAACTTCGAGCGCCTGCACTCGGTGCTCTCGCTCCTGAGCTACATGCTCAAGGCGCCGCTTGTGCCGCGTGGCACGCCGGTCGTGAACGCTCTCTTCGCCCAGCGCGAGAGCGTGATCAACCTCTTCCGCGCCTGCATTGGTCTCCCGGCCGAGAACCACATGGTGCTCGAGAACAAGCTCGCCAGCGAGATCGCCAAGTACCACTAAAGCGTTGGTGTGCGAGGCACTCGGAGCGTCCGAACCAGGTAGATTTTTTACGCGAATACGGGCGCAAAGACGGCGGAGAAAAGGAGAGGAAGCGGCGGCGTGCGATTACTGGATCGGTGTTGGCGCCGACCCATTCCAGTCTGATCTTCTCCTTGTTTGCACCGGAACCTTCTCCCGAGATGGCTAGCTCGGTGGGAGCTGCTTGAAACACTTTCATTTACATATACTGAAGCTTTGCGTTCTGTTCACCCTAATCACTGAGATCGTTGGCATTAGAGCTCTTGGACTCTTGGCATCTCCAACGTGGAGACGCCTTGAATAGAGAATTTCGCGCATTCTGAGCCCTACATTCAACACCCGGTCCAAATATGGGTTCACTCCGTCAACATCGAAGTGGTCCACTTCGTTCGTAACGGTGAGCTGGAGTGTTTCAGTTGATACTACGTAGTAACAGCTGGAGTTGCTAACGTGTTAGAGTGATGCAACGCGTTCCTTCCAGTTTTTGCCCGAGCGGCCACGTGTCTTGGATTTGACGGGTTTCATTGGCCATTATTGTTTTGAACCAATGGGAGTAGATCGTGGCTGGTTTTGACCAATGAACAGCAAACATGTGACTGTAGAAGCGAAAGAGAGTTTCGACAACCCAACAACCTCGGCATTCCAACACCACCTCGGCGGCATTGAACTCCTCGCCCCTCACCGCTCTCTTCCTCTCCATCTCTCTCTAAACCTTTGCAAATATGGTGCGTCCAAGGATTGCCGACTGATCGCTTGATAAAGGGCATCCCTACAGCGTGGAATTGCTCACTTCTGTGAGTCTGTGTGCTCATGTGAACTCAGGCTGCCCCCGCGAAGATGCGTCTGCGCTCGGAGAAGCACCTGGCCAATATCACCAAGCGTGGTCTTGTCTCGCAACCCAAGGAGGTAAGCAGTCGGGCGCCAATGTTCCACGCGCTAGGCATCAGCTCTAACAGAGCCTACGTGTCTGTGATGTGCGCCGTGTAGAAGGAGTCGATCGGATCCTCGGTCGGCCCGTGGCTCTTGGGCTTCTTCGTGTTCGTGCTTGTCGGCTCGTCGGTGATCCAGATCCTGCGCACGGCCCAGCTGGGTCTGTAAATGTCATGACCCACGTAACAAAGTGGCCAGAAGCGATTTCTGTATGTCGCTCAATCTTCCCCCATGCCCACAACGTCATGCGCGCCATTAGGACCATCTAGCATATTATTTCCACGAAATCCAATGTCTTTTCGTCTCCACATCCGCTTAGATGGATACGACATTGTTCTGTAGACAGATGATTGTCAGTTGCGCACACTTAGTGAATGCGCGCCATTGTTATATTATGCACGTTCTTCTGCTCATGAACGGCTTAGAGTTCCTGGTGGTGCTCCGTCTCCTTGATCTTCTTGATGTAGTCGTCCTTCTCGACGCAGCCAACGCACTCGACGTTGCGGTCGCTCAGGATCTTCTTGAGTTGCTTGACGCGCAGCTTCGTGTAGTCGGTCGTCGCGTCCGTCTTGACCGCTACGTATTCCAAACAGTGCGAAATTAGTTTTATTGGGCTCGCACACCAAGGAGTCAGAATGAAAGGAGCAACACGCACGGTAGCGCATGGAGCAGAAGTCCGGGTTCTTCTTCTCGAGCTGCTTGCAAATCTTGAAGCTGTCCTTGCCAAAGTTGACCTGGCGCGCGACATCCTTCTTGAGCGGCAGCAGCGAGTAGCACTAAAACACCAACACAGCGCCGTCAGCGCCGCAGTCGCCTAGCGATCCGAAACCAAGAGGACACGTACGAGCTTGTTGTCCTTGGTGCTCAGATTCTTCTTCGAGCAGTGCTTGTCGACAGCCGTCTCGGCAACAGCGAGCGTCTTCTTACCCTTCTCCTCAGCCAGCTTGGCGTACGTGGCCTTGACGTCATCAACGACCTTGACGCACACTAAGATCCCGATCCGTGGTTAGCTCCACATCTCCGCGCGCTCGCGCCTTAAAGGCGCTTCTTTTTCACGCGTACCTTCGCAGTCGCCCTGCGCGCTAACGGTGGACGAGGTACCGATGACGAGCGCCGCGAGGGCGAGCAAGAGCACGCGCTTTCCCATGAACATGTTTGCTTCGAGGTGGTCAAGATCAAATATTCGAGAATAGCAACCGGCAACGCTGACGTTCCAGCGGCACCGCCTCGCCAAAATTATGCCACAACGCAGGGGGTTTCCAAGCGCGTTTACAAGATCCCCGTGTATGACAGGGGAACAATCCAAGCGCGCTTTGGGACTGCAGATGCGTTGCATACGTTATGGAGGGTTTCTTGATAATCGAATCGCGCTCACAGGGGTTGAATTTAGAGGTCCATCATAAGATTACGCAGGTATTCGACCCGGAAACGACACAACTGGAGCTTGCCACGTGGATACCGTCGAGCAGTCTGTATTCAACAACGCGGGTACTACGGTACGCCACCAGACTCACTTCAACCGTAACGCGACTGCAGGTCGTTGAAAAAGCCCGAGGTCATCTGCTTGAGCTAATGGAGATAAAGAAGAGCTTCACCACATGGAGCTCCACATAGAAAAGAAAGACTCATAGCTCACCTGGCCGGCCTTGTCAGCCACCTTGGACTTCAGCTGCTGCATCTGGTAGGCGGCGTCATCAGTGAGTTCTGAACGCAAGGAATCAAACCCATCAGTGTCACGTTTGTCTGTGGGAGCAGCCACGCAACCGTACGCTCGCCCGAGGAAGCACGGCCACTCGAGTTGCCATAGTATGCATCGCTCGAGATCGAGCGCGCGCCCTGAAGCTGGTTCAGGCGGCTGCGGTCCACGCCCTGGGACTCGCTGCCGAAAAAGTTGTCCGAGGAGATCGACTTGGAGTTCTTGTACTTGTCCAGCGTAGCGGACGAAGGGGCGGCAGCCGTAGCAGGAGTTGGCTTCGGCGCGTTGTACGAGTATGACTGGGACGACGAGGGGAAGGTGTCCCTATCAAACGCACGCACGATTAGTACAACGCATGCTCCAGGTGGTCCTCGTGAAGGGAAAGTTGCTCACTCCTCCGTTTCCTGCAGTGCACGCGCCAAAGCCTCATCATCTTCAATCTGCTTCTTTTCAGTTTCGACGTCCGCCACCACTGAATCCGGAGCCTTCGGGTTCTGGGGATTATTTGTTGAATGTAAGTCCACATGCGTGCAAGTTTCCATTCTTCGACAGCGAACGACGCACCTCAAACGGGATGTCGTCAAAGTCGAAGTCAGCGCCAGTTGAGAGCTTGGTGACTCTGCTCGTCGAGAGGGCCGAGTTTTTCTGATCACACGTTCCCCGTCAGCGATACAGCTGCTCTTACTCACATCCTCATAATTACTGTGACGAACCTTCACACGAGACTGCAGTTTTGCCGATGCCGTTACCGACTGTTGCGCCTGAGCCCCAAGCAGCACAACGGGGCGGTTCACTTCGAGCGTGCCCTGCGCGGGCGCCGGGGGAGCCGAGACGGCGGTCGCTAAACCTGAGGACGGCGCGGTCGCCACTTCGCGTTGCAAATGACCGCACGACGTCGTGCCGCTATCGCTGCTCTCCACGGAAACGTTCTTCACGAGCTCTTCAAGTCCGTCCACAGTCTCGTCCTTTGCCTCCTGCGCATTGAGAAATACATGCATGCTACTATGAGAAGTCAACGTCCATACAGGGCACTCCTCACGGACGCGCACCTCAGTGGCGTCGGTCGCCTGCACTTGCACGGTGCTAGCTTTGGCCTTCTTCGCAAGCGCCGTCTTGTACAGCTGCGCGCCCTTGGTGTTGTACTTGGCCTCAATCTACAGATACGGAATTCAGGGTAAGACCCCGAGAACACCTCGCGTATCTGATCCACAACAGAAGAAGGGGAGACGCACGCTCGTGATCTCGTGGACGCCGTACTGCTTGAAAAACTTGCGCGCCTCGGCGTTGCCGCCCTCGTACATGAGCTTGAGCTGCTCCTCGGTCCACTCGTCCATGTCGATCGAGCGCACGAACGACAAGTGCACGCCGAGGCGGCGGTGGTACCCGGAGCAGTCCAGGCAGATGAACACGCCGTAGCTCACGGTCGCCCACGTCGGGTTGCGCTTGTTGCAGTCGAAGCACATCTTGTTCGCGGTCTGCATGCGCAGCTTGTGGAACCACGCATCCCGCACCTCCGTTGGCACGTACTGCGGCTTGGACGCGCTCATAGTCGCTCGCTCGGACGCTTCTTACTCTCGGCACGGCGCTTCACTCGGTGCCCCGTGTCGAAATGACCCGATAACCGACGCCCATCTGTCTAAAATGGTAGATTTTCGACAGTTCAACTTGTCGAAATTTGGCATTCTCGACAGATCGGGAGGGGAAACTTCAACGACGGCTGTCGGTGGAAATGGCGGTGTGCAGGTCGAACTCTCCCTATCTATCTCCTACACCACTCTCTCTCTCTCTCCCCACCCACATTCGCACACAACGAAGGACCCCTTAAACTCGCAGTGCTTGCCTTCTTTGAATCCATGGAGGCGGCCAGAGTAACCAAGACACACAACACGCTTGCCATCCAGCAACAAGAAGTGCCACAATTCCCCGTTGGACGATAATTATAGGCCCTGACTTCGGATCCCCGTGACGCGGCGTCTCTTGACGGCTCGTTTCCCTTCGATCCGCACGCGGGAATATGCGCACAGAGAGGAGTGACATCCGCCATCATGTATCCGAGTCCGCGCCATCATCTCCACGCACAGTCGGACAGCGGCGCGCCGGCGGCGTCGCCCAAGAAGAAGCCGCGGCCCAACGTGCTGCGCCAACTCTACGCGCTGCCGGCGATCCACCAGTTTGAGCCGGTGCTTACAAATCAAACGACGGTGATTGCCTCCACCGCCGCGTCGCCCCGCTCTTCGACCGAGGCCGCCGCGTCGCCCTTGGCCACGCTGTCGCTGTCGCCGACCGCGCCGCTCAAGCTCTCGCCGCGCGTGCTGCGGCCACAGCCGCCGCCGCCGCTTCCGGCCGCGGCCGCTGCGACTGCGTCTCGTACCGACCAGGATCTCTTCCGGTACAGCCAAGGCGCGCGCCAGCGGATGGCCATTCGGCCATTGTTCGAGCAGCGGCGCGAGGAGGAAGCCGACGTCGCGCGGCGCATTCTCGTGTCCCGAGAGGCCAGCCACCAGGGGCCGCGCGTGGGCAATGGGGACGCCACGGCTGATGCGTCTGGCCACGAAAGTGGTGCCGACGGTGATGACGACAGCAGCGGGGCGACCAGCCGGAAGCAGCATTCTCGGCCAGCGCTCACTGCGTCTCGACGCGCCACAACGCCCGTGACCGCGGCTGAGGTGGCGGAAGTGCTGTCCAGTCCGCCGCGCAGTCCGGCGCCGCCATCGTCGACACGGGAAACGCCACGCGCCAAGCGGGACCGCATTCGCGCAAAGAGAGGCCACGACGAGAGCGACAGCGCTCCTGCCACGGAGCGAGCGAGCGGAAGCGCTGGGGGTGGGCACATGGACACGGAGCGCGACGAGGTGACGTGCGTGCGCTTCAAGACGCCTTCGCCGCCGTCGTCCGCGGGGCCGTGCCGACTCCACGTCGAAGATTCCAAAGACGACGCTGGGGCCAACGCCGCGCGCGTTGAACAGCCAGCGGTGGAAAACCCAGACCCGCCTGACCTTGCTGAATCAGCTAGTACGTCAACCGTCGCACAGGATGACCTGCCGTCTATGCTTGCTGTGATAGACGTCGGGGCTCCGAACGCAGTTGCGACTGACAGCTTGGTGGCGGGACTGGCCGGGTCGTCGCTCCACGCGCCGTTCTTGGAGAAGCGAGGATCAAAAATGAATTGGCTCGCGCGCAAGCCGTCGGTGACGCAGGCGCCGTCGGTGCTTAGCGAGAAGCCGACGCCGCCGCCGCGACTCGCTGCCTCGTCGGTTTGCTACAAGCTGCTTTGGCGAGACGCGAGGGAGGTGCCACGACTCGAGAGTGCGGGTGGCGAAACCGACTCGTTCGAGATGCGCGTGCTGCTGGGCTCAGACTGCAAGGCCCACATCTCGATCCAACCGCAGAGCACATCGTCAACAAGTGGGCACGTTGAAGAGAAGCTTGTGATCTCCGAGTCGGATCTACTGCTGTCGGCGAAGACGCGCCCCGATTTGGCCGTCATGACGCCCAAGTGGGCGCGATGGCTGCTCTCGCGTGTCGAACGAGACGCGCACGGCGTGTGGTTCTTGCGCATCCAGGACATTTTCGCGATGGAGGACGCGTGCGTGTTCTCCGGCGAGGTCCTACTCAAGGCAGTCGCACCATCGACCCAAGCAGAGACTCAGGATCAAGGGCAAGCAGTCAGTGTGTCGATCTACTTGCTCGGAGCGGAGGGCACCGATTCGGAGGCGCTGCTCGTTCATGCCCGCGACGTATCGGCCGAGCCGACTTTGACCGAAGTCGTCCTCAAGCGGCATGAGCTCACGGCGATCGCGACTTCGCTGAGGTATCTAACGCCACTGGACGATACGCAGGACGCGCACTTGTCCGGAGAAGCGATGGACGCTCAGCTACGCGCTTTGTTGCGCAATCAAGAGTTTCTGCAGCGAGCTATGGCGGAGAGCAAGGCCGTGCGGCTCGCTCTCCAGAGCGGTCTTCACATCGCCGAGTCGACCAACTCGGCGTCCGATCTTCCGTTCCGGACTGGGAGCCGCGCCGCGACCGCCGCGGGTGGTGGAACTGGACGGGCCGACGGTGCCAATGGCTCACTGGATATGATCACCGAGCCCACCAACGACCGAGCGCTCCGTCGCACCATCGCCGAGTATGAGGCGCAAGGGCTGACGTACGCAACGCCGGAGATCCAGATTCTCGTACGAGGCAACGAGCAACTCGCCGAGACCGCGTTTCTGGCACAGGCGTACTGGGAAGACGCAGCAGCGGCGGCGCTGCGGTGGCTGCAGCGAAAACAGGCAGTCGACTTGTACGTGGCCAATTATGTCGAGGGCGACGAACACGACTCACCGGAAATGAGCGATGCCGTGCGAAAGCGCATCGAGGCAGCGAAGCAGGCCAAGCTGGAGGATATCGCCGTGCGGTCGATCGTGGAGGACATGGTCGCCGACTTTATCGCCGTGGAGTGCCGCTTCGAGCTCCACCACGCCAAGTACTCGGGCGGCTTCGATGATTACTACGCCAGCAAAGTGCAGTCCGCGTACCGAATGAGCTACCAGAGGCGAGACTACGTCGCGAAGCGCAACACGCGGCTACGCGCAGTGCGACTCATCCAGGCGCTGCAGCGTGGCATCGTTGCTCGACGACGGTACTGCGAGATGCGCATCGAGCGCGAAAAGTACTTGTTCTACGGCTTCCGCTCGAGCCTGCACCACTCCACGACCAGTGTCGAGGACCCGCGCCACCGCGCGATGGACATCTCGCGCGAGACGGAGCGGCGGCGCCAGACGTTCCTCATGCAGGTCTTACACGGATACGTCGCCGACCATGGGATCCCGACGCCATTCCGCATCTCTCCGGAGCTCGTACAGAGCATCATCAACCAGTATAGCGTCGTTGTCGGGTGCACTCCGACGTTGGGTGACGCCGTTGCAACCATTTTGATCACGAGTCGCCACGAGCAGCAACTACCGAAGAAAGCCGAGGCCAAGGTGCCGCCTCCTCGGCCATTCGGAAGCGGAGAGATCCACGCGGCTTTGCTGACAGCGTTGCGGATGCAGTATGACGATACGTACGGGCTGTCGTCCAGTGTGCGCCGTATCGCCGCGAGTGAGCAGTCTCCGACCAAGGCTGCCCAGATGATCGACACGGCCAGGAACCTGAGCCGTGCGGGGCCACCCGAGGCTGATGAGAATGCCCCGCCGCGGTGGCTGTTGAAGGTCAGCCCGCCGTTCCAACGCGCGAACCGGAACCGTATCGCGTCGCTACGACTCACGCGAAAGACCGCGGGCCAGCACGCGGCTCATTTGGTGGCACTGGACTACCGCAACCTGCTGCGACTGAGTTTCCATGACTTCGACAAGTGCCGGGATATTTGGGAAGACTCGATCCGTTCTCGTAAGCTGCAAGCACAGCAGTTTGACGCGTTCTCCGTCGATCAGCTCGTACAGTACGCATTGGACAAGCTCGCGATCGCAGTCAAAGACTGGGGGCTGGATCCCGAGCCGCTTTTTGAGGCACTCAATCTGTGCCTGCTCCACCGCCTCGGAAAGGTGGCCATCGCACAGACGGAGCAGGCGTTCGACCGATTCGCACGTGGCGTGAACGAGCTGCACGGCAAGCGTAACGTGTATCCTCTGCGCGACGAAATTGCGCAGGAGCTGGAAGGGTTCGAGTCGCTGCTGGCGCTACGGTGTCTCAACATCGCCAACGACAGCGTTGTCACCGTGCCCCCCAGCGAGCTGCTTCACGTAGTACTCATGGGGAAAGTGGACGCCGAGTACTTGCGCCACGCGCTGCCGTCGGTGCTGCCGATCGCGAGCGTTAACGAGAAGGCGCAGCTCGCAGACAAGATGGTGCGCAGCTATGCGAACGCCTCGTGCGGCGAGGCGTTCAACTCGATCTGCTGGAGCTGTCTGGACACGGCCGAGAGCGTCACCGTGGAGGCCGCGCAGTTCCTCGACCGCATCACGCGGCGGCCAGCAGACGACGGAATCAGCAAGGCATCAAGTGATGATAATGGACAACAGCACTCCTCAGCGTCGATCGCCGCGAGGGCGCTGTACCTGCTGACGGGCTCGCAGGCGCTTCGCTTCTTGCAGTTTCTTGCAAAGGTCGCGCACTTCACCAAGCCGCTGCAGCAGCGGGTACTTGGCCTGCTGGCGCCGCACGCGCGCGACCTAGAGTTGTACCGCTTTGCGAGCGTCGTGTGCTCGATCGACAGCTTTGAGGTGGTCACGCGGCTGTTTGACGAGAGCTTCAGCGCCCCAGCGGTGCAGGCGGCGACGCGTTTCTGGGTCCAGTACGGCGCGCTGTACGGCGAAGACCGCGCCGAGGCAGCGCGCGCGTTGTGTGAGCCGACCGAGGCGCCTTCTTCCGCCGAGGCCGATCAATTGGTCGACGAGACGGTCGGTGAATTGGTCCAGGAATCGGCACTTAGTATCGCGTCATAGTGTCACCGACATGAAAAAAAAAACACAGAAAGGAGTTCAAGCTGGTTCATGCGCTGGAGGAGGAAACGTGGGGGAAACGATGTATATTCCTTCGATCGCTGCAGGTCGACACTTGGATGTATTAGCGCTCGATCTATCGACACACAGTAATTCGCGCACAACGTCTCCGTCAGCCACATTGGATCCTGATGTATTTGGCGAGAGTCGAATACGCCGCCTACCTTCGCTGCTTTCCCCCGCAAGGTCGCAATACAGTAGTAGTGGATAGGTTTCATTGGGTTGCAGTAGTCGCGCTCCGCTCGGGTCGGCATTACTGCTGCTCCGCGAGGTAGCCGCGCGACTTCTTGAAGGCCTCAGGCACGATCGGGCCGTCGTACTGGTCGGTCGGCAGGCCCATGGATCGGCGCATGGGCACGACCACGAGCGGCAGCGCGACGGCAACGGCGCCGATGGTCGTCGAGAGCACGACCATCGGCTCGCGGTCGATGTAGTAGCGCGCGAAGCGGCCCAGTCCCGACAGCATTTTCGATCGGGCGATTCTTCGGGTCAGGTGACGCCTTTGAGTTGAGCTCTTCATGCACCGCCGGAGAGCCGCAGACCTCTCGGCGGTTCACCCAAGCGGTCCCGAACCGCTCCGAACCGTATTTAGTACGAAACACCACTTCCAATTGTTTCCTCTAAAACCGAACTGATCGGTTTGAACAGGTAAGGTGAAGTTGCCATCCCCCTTCGGTTGTTTCTCCAAAAGGAAAGATCGAAGGTAATAGCGGCTAAAATGGCGGAGAAGCAGGTGGACGTCGTGCTTTACGCCGAGTTCGACATCGACAAGGGCAGCACGCTGCGCGAGAGCTACCCGCGCGCGATCGCGCACTACTCGCCCGAGTTTTTCGCGGACGCGATGCTGCCCGAGGGCGTCCACAACCGCCAGCAGGACGTTACCATCTTTTTCCTGAACCGCGAGAAGAAGCAGCCCGCAGCGACGACGGCGGCGGCGGCGGATGGAGAGACGAGTGAGACAGTTAAGCCGGCGGAGAACCAACCGGCCGACCCGCTGCAGGAGTTCATGTACTGCTTCAGCGTCGTGCGCACGCACCATGACGCGGCGGTTCGGCGCGGCGCGCGCGTCAAGGCCGTCGCGCTTTGCTCGCGCCACAAGGTGCGATGTGATCTCTCTGGAGGGGCCTTTACTGTGCGCTGTGGTTTGACAGCCTTCTCTATATGGTGATGGTGGTGTAGTTCTCGTTCGCGTTCAAGAGCGTGCTGGAAGTCGCGGTGGGCAAGCTCACGGCGGCGAAAGACGACGACGAGACCAAGCGCGTGCTGGAAGAGCTCTACAACGTCGTCAATGCCGTCGACAGCGGCGGCGCGCGCAACATCACAGACGTTGAACGCCGACTAATGAAGACGCAGATCGAGATCAGTGGTTCGACGTCGCTTGTGGAGCAGAAGGCCCAAGAGGAATCGCTGTATTACCACACGAACGCGCTTTGGGGCGACCAGAAGATCCCGCTCAAGTTCAAGCTGTGCAGCACGGAGGACCAGTTTGACGAGGGATTGCTGCGTCGTCTGCTGCTCAAGTTTGGAGAACAGAGCATGGTGTTGTACAACGCGGTGCTCACGGGCCATCGCGTGCTGGTGCTCGGCTACAACCAGCCGGCTGGAGACGTGTGCAACTATGTGCTCGCGATGAGCTCTCTTGTGTGTCCACCGCTGTCCGGACTGATCCAACGCCAGTACCCGTATGCGAACCTGACGGATTTGAGCTTTTTGTCCACGCCCGGATACATTGCCGGCGTGACGAACCCCATGTTCAAATCGAAGAAAGACTGGTGGGATGTCCTGTGCGACATCTCAACTGGTGAAGTGCTCGTGTCGACTCCGCCGGAGCGAGATGAATACGAGGCAGCCGACAAAGCTTTTGTTCAAGAGGTACGTGTTGACGGACTGGTGTCTTTAGGACAATATCGGACCCTTGTACTCA
Organism: Pythium folliculosum; assembly: GCA_023336295.1. NCBI lineage: Eukaryota > Oomycota > Peronosporomycetes > Pythiales > Pythiaceae > Pythium > Pythium folliculosum. The sequence goes on along the minus strand of JAADWV010000006.1, from coordinate 82,127 downwards.
CCTCGACTGTTGAAGGTGCTCGATGGAATCCACGCAGGCTACAGTGAAGAGTGGGTGCGCTGCCAGTTTGAAGAGTACACGCTGCAGGTGGGCTGATGTGATAGCTGCATCTGCACCTAGTTTTCATGAAAAATGGCTCACATAGGATGATGTTGTTTCTGGCAGAGCGTGGTCGATCTCGCGGCAGGAGAAGCAAACTACATGGACGCTGAGGCACTGGCGCGTAAAACGGCAGTCAACAACAAACGCATCACGAGATGGGCTCGGACGGACAACTACAAGTCATTCATGGATGCGCGCCAGAATCACAAGTCACACACGGACGCGTTCAACATATCCTTTTCACGTCACGTTTGCGTGATCTCCTGAGGCCCTTTACCCTTGTTGGGCTGGTTTCGTTAACCGTGTGATGCCTCGCTGTGTTGGTTCGTGCTCTTTGTGTTTTTACGTAGGGAAAACAGGAGTTGACCTAAAGAAGCACTTACGAAGCTTACAAGGTGACATGGTCATCCCGGATGACAGCCAGGTCGAGAAGGTGTACGCCGACTTGGCTTCGCTTCTTCGAACGGAAGAAGAGCTGCAAGAATTCCTGAGCTATTTGCCTTCCTCACGCGGAGGGCTCCAAGCTGTCGCACAAGGCATTTATCACCCGTCCATGAGCGTCAAGTACAACACTGTGATTCTGCTGCAGCGTCTGGAAAGCTTCCCGTCGACCGCGTCAAGCCTCCGCCAACTGAACGCATTCGTTCTCATGACATATCAGCGCATACATAACATCGTCCAGCCAGATGTGCGCCAGTAAGTGAGCACCAATCATGCCGTTGAAGAAATCGGCGTATGCACCAAGACCCTATACGACCAAATCGAATAGGCATTCTGCTTTTTCATCTCGGCTTCATCCGGATTGGGATGACAGGAATTTAGCAAACTCGTCCAGGTGTTCCCCAAAGATTCCTTGCGTGAGAGGATCTGCTGCTCGCGCGTTCGACGGTGCAAGATCCGGATCCGCCTCCATGCACAACCGCTCGAACTCGTAGTCGCCGTGATCTTGCTCCTCTTGGGCCATGGGTGGGTTTGGTGCGGCAGCGTTTGTTGAAGATTTGCTAGGAGTCCTCATACCGATCAGAGAGGCAAGCTCCTCTCGCTGGCGTTGCGCTTCTTCTTGCTGCTTCTTCTTTTCCACTTCCGCTGAGCTCAGGTCGACAACCTTGCTACGCGATAGCAGGTTGACATACGCGGACGCCGGGCGGCCCTCAATGGATCCAGTTGGATACAAAGGCTTCTTGGCCGCGTTCAAGAAGCCACGCTTTACTGCCGCACTCTTTTTTGCGGGCTTAGGCTTCGCGCTCTCAGAATGGTTGTCACGCTTGGACTCGATCACTTCAATGAGTTTCTTCTGTGGTGCGGCTGATTCCGATGTACGCGTCGGCGCTTCCGGTGGAGACTTTGTTGGCTGAGATGCCGCGCTCTGGCCGGCAGGGGCGATCAGGAAGTCGCCCTTCGTGCCCTTTTCTTCGTCATTCGCGTTCATGCTCATTTTCTTGAGCAGGTCGGAAGGCGATGCCATGGTAATCTTCTGTTTTGGCTCCTGCTTTGCTTGATGTTCTGTCTTCAGCTCGACCGCCGCGGCGCTCTCGGGCGACTGGTTATCGTCATCGTAGAGCTTGACGTCCAGGGTGCGTGTTTGCTGCTGCTCGGGCTCAATCGGGAACCGCGCCGTGATGATCTCACTGCCCACCGCCACGCCACCCTTGTACAGGCTCTTGATGAACTTGCCCACAGGCGACGTGAGCGTGACCTTGGCGTCGTGCTGGACCCAGCTGATCGCGAGGCTCATGATGTCGCGCTTGAACTTGGCGTCCCACTCGCATCGCTCCCGCACCCACGGATGGAACACCACATCGATCGCGCGGCAGGGCGAGCCGTTGAAGTCTTTGATCTCGCGCAGTGCTCCGATCACGAGCGGAATCTGGAGGTTGCTCGTCGAGGGGACGGCGTGCGTGTCGCGCGGCACCTCGCGGTCCGAGTTCGGGTTCTTGGGCAGGTCAATGATCTCGTGGAAGCACAGGTTCAGGAAGAGCTTGAGCTCGACCATTTGTTGCTTGACCGGTCCCATCATGGTACACTTGACCACGTATCCAGGCTGCGGATTGAAGGCCTTGAGGGGCGTCGGGGTCGCCTCGGCGCTGGCCGCCGCGCTCGGAGGGCCGTCCTTTAGCTGGTCGCTGATGAAGTTCTGGTAGGCCGTGGGGTCGCTTTCGGCCATCGCATCGAGCGTCTTCCACAGCTCCATGGCCTCTTTGCCAAAGTCCTTGGACTCAAGCCCCATCTGCCGCGCCATCTCGCGCATGCGCACATCACTGAGCAGCGGGTTGCGGAAGTCCGCGTCTGTGCTCTTGGCCGGCCGGCGGTTGTGGAGGATGCCGTAGTTCATGGCTCTAATAGACGTGGGGCGAGAGAAGGAGGTCGAAAGTCGTTTGCGGACTCACCGAGCGTCCAGGCGCGATTCCATTCTTCCAGGATCCTCCTGGCGGGTCATGAAAAGCCACGACCTTTCGAGACGACTGGATTTTGTCAAATCCGATGATTATCGTAGACGAAAAGGTTTGTTGCATGAATGTAACCCGACTGCTCTGCGCTTTTTCTTGTGGGCCGAATCGCCTGATCGGCCAATAGTGGGCGATGTTGATGCTTTCTCGGCGGCGTGATGCAATCCGACGAACGTGGCCTGCCATGCGACGCCGCGGTTTACATCATGCGATCACCATCTCGCAAGCCTGGTGTTGTACTCTCGGACAGAGCGTTCCCGTTCACATGAACTTCCTCGGTGCTTCTCGGTTCGTCAATGGGCCGGGGTAACACGCTTCAAGCAACCTTCGCGCCACCTCCCACACAAAACCCCAATCGACCACGGCACCGGGGTGCTGGTGATTGATCAATCATCAACATCCCGCCGGCAAGCCACATCTCGTCGTCGCCGTCGTCTCCATCCCCCGTCACAATGGCCTTTGAACCTCAGCTCGAGCGCGTGCAGCAGCTGCGCGGGCTGCCGGAGAACCAGGGCAAGAACCTCGTGCCCGTGTACCTCGATGCGGTGGCCGACCTCGACACACCCGTGAGCGTGCTGCTCAAGCTGCGCGAGGGCGAGAAGCACTCGTTCCTGTTCGAGTCGGTGTCGCCCGGCGAGAAGATCGCGCGCTACTCGTTCATCGGCAGCGGGCCCTTCAAGGTCGTCGCCACGGGCGAGGGCCACGAGTTCGCCGGCGACCCGCTCGTGAACCTCGAGAAGGAGATGCAGCAGTTCCGCACGGTCGTGCTGCCGGAGCTCGCCGTGCCCATGACGGGCGGCGCCGTCGGCTACTGCAGCTTCGACGCGATCCGCCACTTTGAACCGCGCATCGCGCCGTATATCGACAAGCAGACCGACGTGCTCAAGGTGCCCGAGAGCATCTACATGTTCTTCGACACGGTCGTGATCTTCGACCACGTGTTCCACTCGCTCAAGATCGTGTCGCACTGCCGACTGGACACGGACGACCTCGCGGCGGCCTACGAAGAGGCCAAGGAGAAGATCCTCAAGGTGCGCGCCGCGCTCGAGAAGCCGCTCGTGCGCTCGTCGAGCGGCTCGCACGCGAACGCCCGCGCCGGCTCGCACAAGGTCGATCAGGAGGCGGCCTCTAACGTCGGCAAGGACGGATACATGGGCTTCGTGCACAAGCTCAAGGAGCACATTGTCGACGGCGACATCTTCCAGGCCGTTCCGTCGCAGCGCCTCACCATTGACATTCCGAGCCACGTGACGGCGCTGGACCTGTACCGCCAGATGCGCGCGCTCAACCCGTCGCCGTACATGTTCTTCCTCGACCTGGGCGACGAGTTCCAGGTCGTCGGCGCCTCGCCCGAGATGCTCGTTAAGGTGAACCACGAGCGCATTGTGGAGACCCACCCCATCGCCGGTACGCGCCACCGTGGCAAGACCGAGGAGGAGGACGACGCGCTCGCGAAGGACCTGCTGGCGGACCAGAAGGAGCGCGCCGAGCACATTATGCTTGTGGACTTGGGCCGCAACGATGTCGGCCGCGTCGCCAAGCCCGGCACCGTGCGTGTGGACGCGCTGATGAAAATCGAGAAGTACTCGCATGTGATGCACATTGTGTCGGTTGTCAAGGGCGAGCTGCGCGAGGACAAGACCGTGTACGACGCCTACCGCGCGATGTTCCCCGCCGGTACGCTCTCGGGCGCGCCCAAGGTCAAGGCCATGGAGCTCATCTGCTCGCTGGAGACAGAGCGCCGCGGCATCTACTCGGGCTCGGTCGGCTACTTTTCGTTCAGCGGGTTTTTGGACACGGCCATCGCGATCCGCACGATCGTCGTCAAGGACAGCAAGGTGTACTGCCAGGCCGGCGGCGGCATCGTGTACGACTCGGACCCGTTCGACGAGTACATGGAGACCGTGAACAAGCTGGGCTCGGCCGTGCGCACGGTCGAGAAGGTCATCGCCCACAAGGCGGCGAACTAGGTAAATAGGAAGACGGCTTACTGACGTGAACGAGATCGAATCCGTTTTCGTGAATGGCTACACTATTCAAAAACCACACGTCGGGGTGGTGGTTTTTCGAAGGTTCGTTCAGGGTTTCAGCACCCGCTCCCCCAGCCGTTTCCGCACTTGGGCACTCGTTTGAGTCAAGTCAAGTCGGTGGAGAAAGAACGAGGGGTAGGGCTTCAGACTTGATTGAGCGGAGCGGACGCGTCCGCTCGCTCCCAGGTCCACAGAGAAAATCATGGTGGACACGTGATGCACTCACGTTTTGGCAGTATCAAAAACCCAACTCACCGTTTGGTTTTTTTGCAGTTCCGTCCCCTCCTCCTCCTCCTCCGTTCCCCTCCACCTGGCCTGCCCCGCCTCCTCCCGCGTGCGCATTTTGGATTTTGCTCCCAACCCCTCACGACGTAGGCTGGAAGTGGGATTGTGGACCGTCTATTGGCAGTTCCCCACCAGTTTCCACCCACTTTTGCTTCTTCCTGGTCACCCTTGTAGGAAACCCCACACAAGAAGGAGCCTCCGCCAACTCCCCCCCATCGGGAACGAGAACGCTCTCCTCCCATTCTCCCTCCCCCCAGAGTGTATGGGCCGCGACGACGACTCGGCGGACGCGCCGCGCCGCACGCCCGCGCCGTCCACAGGCAACGGCAGCCGCGCGAAGCGGACGCAGATGCAGGCGCCGCCGCCGCCCGGCGGACTCAAGTACGACCCGACGATGATGGCGCACCATGCGCTCCCTCAGCACCACCAACACCACGTGTACGCCGCCGCGGCGCCGGACGCGCACTACACCGCCTACGCGCCCCACGCCGCGGCCGACTACCTCCACGCGCACCAGCAGCAACAGCAGCAGTACCACCAGCAGCAGTACCAACAACAACAGTACCAGCCGCAGCAGTATCAGCAGCCGCACCACGGCGTAGTGTACGCGGAGGAACCCGCCGAGGGACCCCCACCCGGGTCGGCCTCCAACAAGCGCAAGCGCGTGAAGAAGGAGCGCGACGACGACTGGGCGCCGCCGCCGCCGGCGCCGATGGGGTACGCGAGTGCCAGCGGCGGCGACATGCCGCACCACATGGCGATGCCCACGATCCTCCACCGGTCCAGCTCCTCCTCCAGCAACGCCGCGGCTGCCGCGACGACGGCGGCGCCGCACACGGTCTTCAACGAGGCGCCCGTGGTGATCGAGAGCTTTGCCGAGACGGAGCGGCGACGCGCGGCGGCCGCGGCCGCGGGCGCCAGCGCGAGTGCCAGTGCCAGTGGCGGCGTGGACTTGACCCAACTCGTCCATCCCGACCAGACCGCGTCCGCGACCTCGTCCCCCAAGAGCAGCAGCAACGGCGGCGCCTCGGCGTGGAACTCCCGAGCGGTCTCGAGCGGCACCATGTCGGTGTACGATGTGTTCTTCCCTGCCACGAGCAGAACTAAAGACATTGGTGGATCTTCCAGCAGTCGAAACGGTGTTCGAGACTCCAAGCGACGGCGACGCAACAATGGCGAGGCCACCGACCGAAGCAGTACGCGTTCATCCAATCGACGCTCCGCTGTCGTGCCGGACGATACGGCGGAGGTGGATATGCTCCGGTTCACAGTAGACGCGTTCAAGCTCATTCCACAAGGCCTCGTCGATCGGATCGACGCGCGGCTCCGGCCCCGTGCGGTGGCCGCACTCATCGTGAGCCACGTGGACAATTGGATCAAGCGAGCGGGCTTTGACGACCAGAACTTCGTGCAAGAGATCACGACACTGCTCAACGTATACTACCCGTGCACCCACGCGATGATCTTGGACGAGGTACTCGTGGCGTTCGTGTTCAAGCGGCCGGAACTGATGGAGAAAATGCTGCAATCGATTGTCGAGCGCCTGCAGAAATCGGGCGAGTCAATGAACCCTTTGAAGTACCCAGTCGTCGAGTCGTTTGCGAAGCGATGCGGCCTGGCCCAGCAAGGAGGCATCCTGAAGAGCGATACGGCCCGACACGATTTGGCATGCTTGACGGTACTGCGTTTACTCTTGGAACGCAATACGGAAAAGTTTATGCTGAGTCCTTGGATTGCCTCGTGTGCTTCCTTCTGTAGCAACGAGGTGTTGGACTTGATGTGGGAAGCGTTGCTCCAACCTCTCGTGTCTAGCGGCAAGTCGGCTGCAGGAGCTTGGAACGTGCGCGACCAATTGGATCAAGTCTTCGAGCTGCTGAGAGAAGAAAAACAACTGTCGCGGTATGGTGACGGCAATCCGTGCAAGCTCTCCATGACGCTGATAAAGAAGATAGTGCTCCATGATACGTACGCCGACTTAAGAAGCGCTCCGGTGACGTGCGAAGCTTTCGAGATCTTTTTTGGTCGAAGCACAAACAGCACGCCGCTCATCAACTTTTGGTTGGCATCAGAAGAACGTGGGAAGGTGACTCGCGAAGATGCGATGAGGAAGGTCGTGAGCCTAACGGTCGAAAACTGCGCGCGCCTCAGTGTCAAGAAAACCAACTGGTTTGTTCGGCATTTGCTTGGTTTCATTATGACAACGTCTGCATCAAGTATCATTGAAGAGCTCGTTTTGACTCACGCCGGCCTGCTGCTCGGAGGTGTCGACAAGAGTGAAATCGATGAGCTCCAAGCTTCAGAATCGAGTGGATCAAATGGCAACGGTGACGAGAACGGAAATGACAAGTCGAAGGTGGTTGTGGTTGGCAAGGTCACTGGGAACGAGAAGAATGCAGAGGCAGGTGTGGTTATCCAGATTCGATCGTTCATCGACGCATTGCGAGCCGCACCAGGAGCGACTGCGGAATCGGTGGTCCAAGTGTGGTCGGACAAGTGGTGTTCTTCGGAAGTTGTCGTGCCTTGGAGTTACGTGTGGGGTGTTGTGGCAAACTCGATTACTGTCAATCCGTCGGATGGTGTCGCTACTTGTTCAGTTGTCCTCTCGTTCAAGGCGTTCGCCAGCGTTCTCGTGAAGCATTACTTCAGCGGCTTGGTAGCTCGCGAAGATGCAATGAAGTACCTCCCGAGAATTATTCGTATCCTCAAGTTCGCAATCCAGTATCTTCCGAGTGAAGATTCCGTCAACCTCCTCCAACGTGTTCTTGAAGTCGTGTCAGCAGTGCCGAAGAACTCTCCATTGGCAGAGAAAACTTACAACATCGTGGCTACGACGTTAGCAGAGCAAACTTCGACGAATGGTGCAACGACCAGCCCCCCAGCGAAGACTAACAAATCCGACCGGATCCCGCAACAGCGTGCCGCACTTCTGCACGCTCTGGAGGGTTTCATCGCCCGTCAGGACGCAGTCGGCCGCTTTGTGCGCGACCAACTCCTTCGCTGCCGTCGACTGGACAAGGTTATCCTGCACTTATTTCGAGACGGTGATGATGCAGAGGCAAGCGCCGCGGTGAAGATCATGAATACTGTCGTTGGAAGTAGAACAAGCGAACGGGGTGCGCCCGGCCCGCTGGATCTGTGGACGTCTTCAGCCATCGAGACAGTAGTCGCACTGGGTTATCGCGTTCGAGTACCGACAACGAGGCGTGATGCGATCGCTCTGCTCAACACGATCTCCCTGAGTGATGATGGTGTGTGCACTACGTCGTTGTTGTGGGCCGTGCTGAAGTTGTGCACCAACTATTGCTGCGGCTGTTCCGTGCAACCGGGTGCTGTGCGCGTCGTGGACTCCAATCAGCAGCTTCCTGAGGCTGCCGTAGCGTTTGCCGATCTTACCAAGTTTGTGCTCAAGCGCGTCCCTCATGCCGCGATGACAGACGTGGGGGACTTCATCCACCAGCACATCAGATCGTGCGGCTCGAACAAAGCGCAGTGGAACCTCTTTTTGGTTCTGGTGCTGGATCGGGTCGTTCAGCTGGGGTGGAGTTTTCTGGCAGCAGCACCAAAGCTCATCCACATCGTGCTATCGCCGTTTGATGCGGTGCAGCAGTCGGACGACGCTGAAGACCGGATCGTGCAACTACGCGCGCTCAAGTCGCTATGTATTGTGCTCGTCACCGAGAGCGCCCGTTCGCGCCCCTCGAGCAAACAGCCTACTTGGCTCCCTGTGGCGCGGATCCTCGCCAGCGACCAGTTGGCATCGAAGCTTAAGTCGATCAGGTCCCAGAGCGCTTGCTCAACATCGACGGCTCTGCTGCACTCTATCGCATTGTTATGCGAAGATATCAAGCAGAATATTGGAGCCACGAACCCACCAAGAGCTGCCATGCAGTCGACGATCGCGGTGTGAACGAAATTGTAGAGAGTAATAAACGAAGGTGGCATCATGCCGAGATGAAGGAAAATCTGCTCGCACAAGTGTCGTCAATGCTTCCGACGTTGAGAATCTCGCCTGATCTTTCTTCTCGTTGCCAACATACTGAGGATGTGAACTCTCATGTGCTGAATTGTGCTGATGTGATCTGTAGGTGTTTGTCGTCCACTTCACTTGGAAGATTCCACACACACAGCCCAGTGCGAATGTTTTGGAAGAACCGAGTTGCCGACGGAGACCGCGCACCAGTGTCTTCGAGCTCTCTCCACTCCGTGTCGGCGTGTCGGCAAACCTGTAAGCGCGGTTTCACGAGCAACAGAATCGGTTCAGCTCAGTCTCCCACCCATTATGGTACGTTTCGTTCGTTCTCACTTACTTGAGCTCTCCACACGGCAATCTTACTCGGACCGGCGTCGCTATAGATCCCCTCGGGTGTGCGCTCGCGCTGCAATCGAATGTAATTCTCGACGATGCGCTCATTCGCTGGATCCAGGTCGATAGCTCGGCGGTAGAGTACCTCCGCAATGTCCAGCTCCCGACGAACACATTGCAGGAAGACCGCGTAGTTGCCGATGGCCTAATCATCACACGAGCACAACATCCTGTGAGCCGTCGAGCCGCCGAAGATCCACTAGCGCATGATGGATATTCACATCGGCGTTTTTGGCACGAAGGTACATCGCCCAGCGAAAACAGTTTTGTTCCACGTGGGCGAGCGATGACGGTAACGCCGGATCGACTCGTTGAGCGCTTTCAAGGAGCCGAAGCCCACGCGCCCACGTCTGCTTCGCAGGATACCGGCAAGAGTAGATGAGCAGCACGGCGAGGCCGACAAGCGCTGGTACGTAGTCCGGCGAAAGCTACGAGATCAATCAAAACCAGGGTAAGCGGGATTGGATATACACAGCGAGAGAACGAATGCAACAGGCGCGCGCATACTTGGAGAGCGGCCTCGTACAGGCTCGAAGCCTGTTTGTACTGTGAGAGTGCCCACGATGAAGCCAGATCACTGTGAGTGACTCCCATCAAGACTACCACACACGTTTCGAGTGGCGCTTTGTACGTACATCATGTTCGAGCAAGTGCCGTTGCAGCGCGTAGTTCGTGATCTGGTCGATCTGACGTCTGTCGCTCAGGTCACAAGGAGCTTTCACGTTGTGGTGGAACAGTAGCGCCTCGGAAAGATGTCGCAAGTCCCAAGCAGCAAACCCTCCTGTCCACATCGTCCGTCGGAACCATTTCTGCAGCCTCAGCGCTGCTTCCTTCTCGTTCATTGGGCTGAAGATTCCTCGTCGTGGATTGAAGTAACGAGTTGCTTGTGATGACGTATCAGCATTCAGGAGCCACTCGTCGACAGGATCCATGACGTCACTCTCTCGAAGACTGTGTGGTTTCGTGAGATACGTGAGCACGTCGTGGATTCGACGGTGCGTGTACACAAGCTGACGGCGAACCGGATCGATCGACTTCGTGTATAACTGCTGAGCGAGCAACTGGACGCGACGTATCGCCAGCAGCCGACGCGCTGCTGATTGGGTCGAGACCACCAGCTCGAGCTCACGCAGTCGCTTGGCTCGTTCAGCCTGCTCGTCGCTTTCTCGCAGTTCGCGGAACCGTCGTTCACGCGCCTCGGGCATCATGTCGCGAGTCGGATGCTTCAGCTTGTGGCAAAGCAGGTAGCGGAGCAAGAAGCGAATCACCAGCAACTTGTCGTCGCGGACCGCCAAAGCGTTGACGACGAATGAGCGCGCTGCCATCGCATCTACCTCGGTGGGTGCGTTGTCGCTTGCGCCGAGTACACTCGAACCATGCCAGTCGGCGACCCGGAAGAGCTGGAACACAAAGCTGGTCGTGAACGTGAATCGGTGCTTCGCCGACGACTCGGGCGTGTACGTGAGCAATGTACAGTCGTGGGAACGTAAGAGCAAGCGCACGAATCGGCGTTTCGGCGATGCGTTCAGCTCGCAATAAAAGTCGCGCTCTTGCACGCTTCCCTGGTATACGAGCTACGACAGAAAACATGCACACAAGATTCGTTAGCGCAAGTCCGACAAGGAAACCAAGCCCAAACTGACACCAAAACGCACTCGTCCAAGCGACGTATCCATCGGGTCGCGGTAGATCTGAACAACGCAGTCGTTACCGCTCCAATGGTGCGACGGAGTCGATACCTCGCGGCTCTTTGGTCGACGAAGAACCGTGCCGCCCAGCCATGGCTTCTTCAGATGGAGGCGCTGAACAAGCATCAATAGCTTCCAGCGATTTCTTTGTCGCGCATGCGTCGACTTGGCCATCCCTAGCGCGGTCTCCGCGTCGTGTTCCAGGACGTCTAGCGTGTCGCTTGCCACTCGAATCGACCGGAACCAGCTCGTTAAGGGCTCGAGCAGCTCCAGTTCGTATTCGGTATCTCCAGACTGTGGCTCCGTGTCACCGGAGGGCAAGCTGCGTGGTGCTAACTTGTACAAGCTCGCTCGATACAGCCGCGACTCGATCTGGTACGCCGCAGCACACACGAGGCGGACCCGCTTCTCCAGGATGCGCGCGCGACGCGCGAGCCACGCGGCGTTGATCGCCTTCCAGCAGCGCAGCACGCGCAGCCGCTGGCGCATCCACTTCTGGAGGCGCCGCCGCATCTTCTCCACGAGTTGCGCGCGCTCGACTCGCAGTCGCCGGAGCTGCCGCCGCGCGCGTACGAAGCGCTGCGTCTGGATCACGACCGCTTTGAGCTCCACAAAGTTCGTCCGCACCTTGCGCATCCGGTACACGCTCTGCACTTTCGCGGCCGCGCGGCGCTCATTCTTCAGTCGTGTGAGCGTCTCTAGCAGCGCGCGGCGCACGACGAAACGTTTCCAGTTGGCGCCGATCCGCGTCGCCGCGCAGTACGCGATCGCGGCTTGCTCCATGTACCGCCACTTCTCGATGACTCGCCAGCGATCCACCACGCGCCTCCAGTGATCGGCCATGCTCGGCGCGCGAATGAGCCATTGCAGGCAGAACACGCGGAGCTGCTGGGTCTCGTCGCGTTCGGTCCGCGTGGGCGGAACACGGCGAGCGATCCACTTCAACGCGTCAACAAAACCCTCGTAGGTCATCTCGTACTGTGAGCCAGGCGCGCGGTGGTTCGTGAAGAGGAACGCGGCGTCGCCGACCGAGAGGAACTGCGGCTGGAGACCGCACTCGCGCAGGAACTTGCTGAACTTGACGCTGTCGATCGAGAACGACGACGGGTACGCGCGGCACATGGCGTCGTAGAGTGGGCGCAGGAGCTCGCGCTCCGTGTCGCAGGCTTGGCAGTGCGGCTGCCAGTCTGTGCCGCGACTCCAGAGCGTCACCTCGACATGTTGTTCGAGCTGGTAGTACGGCACGTCCACGTGGAAGAACGTACTTGGAAACGGCCAGCTCGACGACGCCGCGGGCGACTCTTTGCGCTGCCGGAAATCCCACGTCGGATGCGACACGAAGCGCAGCACATCACGCAGCCAATGCGGTGGCGTTGGTGGGTTATCGGCAACGACGCTGGTGGTTGCCGTCTCGTGGGATCGGCCGGGATCCATGGGTCGGATACACCACACGAAGGCGTCGCGCATGCTCGAGAGCATCTCCATCGGACAGGAGAGGTCGCGCGCGAACCGCACAGCAACGCGCTGGCTGGTACCACTGCCTTCTCGGGCGGCGCGTACAATATGGACGACGCACTCGGCATTTTCGACTGCGACTCGCAACGGTCTGGACTCACTGGCTACCGCAAGCACGCTCCACACCTCGGGAAGCCACGGAGAGCGCAAATACGCCTTGCGGCGCGAATGGAAGGTGAAAGTTGCGTACAGAGGCCACAGGAACTCGCTTTCGGCACAGAACGGTTCGTGCGGCAAGGAGAGTAGCTCCTGTTCGGCGACCGTCGGCTCTGGACGCAGCCGCTCCTGTGCTGTGTCGGCCTTTGCGACAGGCAGCCGCCGCTTGGGCTTGTCGGGCGATCCGTACTCGTACAAGATCGCGGTCGTATCTTGCAGCTGCTGGAACTGGACAAACGCACTCCAGTCGACGAAGAGCACGCAAAGCGTGTCGACACACGTAGTGAGTGACGTGGACTCAGCTGGGACAGACAAAGACGACAACGAGGCAATGGACTGATCAAGGCTGTAGAGAGAAACGGCAACACGCGCGACGAGATTTACCTCGCGCTGCGACACGGACCGTTTTGATAGCGAGGAGCGTAGAGACTGACGGATCGTCAAGAGCGTGGGGACCCATGGACGCCAGTGCTTCGAGCTGGGCTTGCTGCGTCGATGCGGAAGGAGCCTTTCCAAGCAAACGACAGCTAACGGCAGCAGCTCGATCGCGCGCCGCCACGACTCGTCTTCACTGGATACGAGAGCCCCGTTGAGGAAGAATCGGAAGGATGAAGACGCGAGTTGCTGGTGGTAACGGGTACGCGGACTGCTCGACGCCACCAGTTGGCGCCGCAAGTCGGACAGCTTGGGCTCGATCCCGCTGAGTCCAATCTGGCCGATCGCGACCAACTTGAGCTCCTCGTCTCGTGCGATCGCGTCCACTTCGGTGGCCATGACGACGACGTACATCGTAATTGGGATCTCCGCGTGGCTTCGCATGGCTTCAGGCGCGGTGACCAGTGTGGCCCCCAGTGGACGAGCCGTGAACAGTTCGGACGCGACCGCTGTTTGGAGGAACAAGCTGAGTTCGGTCGCGTGGTCGAGGACGAGGGATCGGCGCCTGTACTCATCGATCAATCGCGTGACTGCGACCGGCACTGGCGATTGCTTGGTCCACGATCGAGAGTAACGCGCGATGTCGGAATCCCCGTGCCCAACGGTTACGAGGCTGGTGCATTTAGCGGATGAGATGGCCTGCGTCCATTGGTGCGCAGCGTGCCGGCAGTCGATCGCGAACGCCGAGAGCACGCCCTGTGGGTCAGTTGCTGAAGGGTCTCGGTCGTCGTCGTCATCTTGAATGACGGCGCGAAAGAGGAAGAAGCGGCCACCGTGCTTGACCCCGCAGCGCCACGAACGGTGACGCCTGGCGCTCAAGGACGCTCGTGGGAAGCCTGTGCTGTTGAGCGGCTCGACGCTGCGCTGAGGCTTGGGTGGAGAGCGTCCGAGAGGCTGAAGAGATGCCAGTGGCCACTGCTTGGACGGCGAGGTCTTGCTGGAGGACGGCGGCACCAGCGTGTAGTGCGCGCACAGCAACACGAACGCGACGACCGACTCGGCGATCGCGCTCACGCGCACGACCGCATCCAGAATCTCCTGGCACGTCTCGCACTCGGCCAGCAGCGGGACGCGCAGCACGTGCTCGATCACGAACCGCACTTGCGCGTTCGCGAGCGGCTTGCGCCGTGGGTCGTGTTGTGGTAACCGCAACCTCGCGAGCCGCTTCCACATTTTGCGCCAGATCTCGTCGGCTCGCGCGAGCACGTCAAGTCTCAGCACTGCCCACGGGGCGACGCGCAGGCCGCTGGTCGTCTCATGGAGCGGCGACAGCGAGAGCAGCACGGTCTGGAGCACCGCCAGCGCGTGGTGGACCAGCGGGTGCGGGGCCGCGGCGAACCGCACGAGCGTGACCAGGTCGCTCTGCTGGAGGCGCTGCGCGACCTGCTCGAATCTGTCGCTCGGGAGGCGGCAGAGGCGCTCCAGCAGATCATTCTCAGCAGGCGCGCGTGACGTAGCGCCCGCCAGGTTGTTGGCCGCGTGCATATCGTGGAATCCTTTGTACTAACGCCACGGGGCAACCATGGCGCTTGCGGTCGGTGCATTTGGTATGAGGTATTTTTACGTGACGATAAACGAGGTCGTGGTGACCAACAAGAGCATGGATGAGCCGAGTGCGGGCGATGTGTAGTATAATACTCAAAGCATCGGCTCGCAGCAAGGTGCGAGCCATGTCCCAAGGATTTCTCGTTTCCCTGATCATTCCTACTTCAGTGTGGCAACGCCGCTTCCGCTTCCGCCTCCGAATCGGCAAAGTTCTTCAGTGGCGTTCCCTGGTGAGACCCACGTCCCGGTCTCACCCACCTGGTGTCGACACGACAGCCAACTAACTGACCGACTACGTAGAGCTGAGTCCCCCGCGACAACTCGATGCCTGTTCGTGCTGGTCCGTTTGGGCACTTATGGCCCACACCAGCGACGCCGGCATCTGGAAAGGAGAGTCCGGTCAACACGGAAGAGTTACACGACCTTTTCCCGTCGCTTTTTTCCGGCCCAGCAGCTTCTCCGGCGCGTTCACTTCGACGAGTCTCCGTGGGTCCCCAAGGCCGCATGGCAGAATGCCGTGGCACTGCCGCGGCATTACGCCAATGGCCACTGCCACTGGCAGTGGCCATTGGCACTTGGCTCTGCCCCCGCACGCCTTGCCTGTCGCATGGCCATGGTTCCAGTCAGTCAATTAGCCACAACATGCCCAGGCCTCGGCAAACTAGGTTTTTGTACAAGAGAAAGTACGCAAAACCTAGTTTCAGGATTCAGAAATGCCTAGTTCGCAAAACAGCGCTTGGCTCGGCTTCTCCAGTCGAGCCTCCCTAGCAGTGCCGACCCAGTCAGCTACCTGCCAAACTCGTTAGGCACGATTGACCCCCACTGTAACAGTTGGCTCTAGTGCCTAGTTTTGGATTTTGAAAATGCCTAGTCCGACTTGAACTAGG
This sequence comes from Pythium folliculosum, assembly GCA_023336295.1. Taxonomy (NCBI): domain Eukaryota; phylum Oomycota; class Peronosporomycetes; order Pythiales; family Pythiaceae; genus Pythium; species Pythium folliculosum. Next base: position 66,674 of record JAADWV010000006.1, on the reverse strand, counting down.
TTTTTAGGTAAAATTGCCTTGTTTGCCGAGGCCTGAACATGCCTCGTCACGGTTGGTCCAAACCAACATGGCTACACTTCGATGGCCTTCGCGCAACCTTCGCGTCACCTCGGATCTATTTCGCGCAACATTCACGCAACATACGACAGTTTGCGCCTCGTTTTCCTCCCACCGCTTCAAGACCGCCGCTGGCCGGCTGCTCTGTGTCTTTCCGATCTCTGCCGCCCCGAGCCGGAGCGATCCGTCCGACTCAGTCGAGGACCTGTTCTCCTCCTCTCCTCTCCTCCTGCTCTCCGCCGCATTCCCTCCTCCGTCCGCTGTTCTCCGCCACCACCCTCCTCTGTTCTCCGCTCCGCTCCGCCCCCCCCACGCACTCGCGCTTCTTCCTCCTCCATCTCCGCCCAAATGGTCGTCCAGCAGCGCCGCCCCACGGAGCTCACCGCCGAGGTGCCCGCGTCCGTGTACGCGCTGGACCTCGCGCGCCTCGCCGAGCTGCTCCACATCGACCAGCACGAGCTCGTCTCGGGCTTCCAGGCGCACCCGACGCTCTCCGAGATGCACGGCGTGATCGTGGACGCCGGCGAGACCGTGCCCTTCGAGGCCGTGGGCCACCAGCCTTCTACGGCGGCCATGACGCCCGACCAGCGCCGCCGCGCGTCGTTCGTGGCCGCCTCGACCGCGGCCGCCGTGTCCCCCACGTCCGCGCAGCGCGCCGCGCGCGCGCTCTGCCGCCAGGTGCTGCTCACGGCCGCCGCGCGGCCCTCGAGCCTCGACTCGGACGAGCTCCCCAAGTGCCTCATCCCGCTCGGCTCGCAGCCGATTATTGCCCACATCCTCACGCAGCTCTACGCCGCCGGCATCGAGCGCGTGGTGATCTCCGTGGCCGCCGGCGGCGCCAAGATCGTCCAGGCCGTCAAGAAGACGCCGTTCTACCACAAGATGCAGATCGAGTTTTTGGACCTCGGCGAGGACAACGTGGACGGCCACGCGCGCTCGATCCTCGCGGCGCGCGGGTTCTTCCCGAAAGGCCCGTTCCTCATCCACACGGCCGACCACATCTTCGACAAGGCGATCATCGCGCGCTTCATGAACTACGAGCTCCAGGAGAACGTCGCGTGCGTGCTCGTGGAGACGGACGTCATGGGGCTCGTGGGCCTGCCGGCCACGACCGTCAAAGTCAAACTGGGCAAAGAAAAGATCACGCGCATCGGCCGCGAGCTCAGCGCGTACGACGCGATCGACGCCGGGCTGTTCGTGAGCTCGGTCGCGATCTTCGACGCGCTCGACGAGCTCGCGACCAAGAAGAGCTACTTCTCGCTCGCCGACGCGCTGAGCTTCTTCACCAAGTACAACAAGCTCGCGTACGCGCCGACGCAGGGCGAGACCTGGTTCAGCATCGAGACCGAGGAGCAGCTCGCGTACACGAAAGACAGCGACGGCGTCGCCGTGCTCTCGCCCTGGACCGTGTTCCTCGCGACCACGCCCGCCGAGGTGTTTACCGAGGACCCGTCGCTCAAGAAGAACGTCGTGATCGGCGTCTCGTCCGCGGACCAGGACACGTCGCTGCGCGTCGCCGGCTCCACGGACCCGCGCAAGCTCTTTGACGGCTTCATCGTCGGCGTCGTGAACGCCGACGACCGCGACGACCACGACGTCGGCAGCAGCACGCTCGACGTGCGCATCGACAACATTGAGAGCTCGACGCCGCTGCTGCTCTCGCGGCGCTCGACGTTCCTCGGCTCCACGCGGTCCGGGCTCTCGCGCGGGCTCTCGTTCGTCGAGGGCGGCGTCGAGGACTCGTTTGTGATCTCGTTTCCCATGGACGACGAGGCCTCGCGCACGATGGACCAGCTCGTGATGACCCCGAGCGCGCACCACGCGTACCTGATCGAGATGAGCAGCACCGCCGACCCGACCACGCCCGCGTCGGCTGGCGGCTCGCAGTTCATGCTCGCGGTGCCCGGCAAGGAGATCGCGACGCCGCGCGCGGCCAAGACGCCGCTCAGCACGCGGCGCGCGATGCTGCCGCCGCTGCCCAGCGACATCCAGCAGATCTCGCTCGAAACGCGCGGCTACGACGAGAACCTCGAGGTCACGGTCGTGGTCAAGCGCCGCGCACCACTCATTGGCTACTTGCTGCTACTCTCGAGTTTGCTCACGGTCTCCTCGGTCGGTGTCGCGCTCGATATTGAAGAAGGCGTCTCGCCGCTGCTCAAGCTCGTGTGGCGCCAGAGCGGCACGTGCATCGTGTCGATGCTGCTCGCGTGGCTCTCGATCCGGCGAGGAAACGCGCCGCCCGAGCTCTCGCGCGAGCTCGTGCTCACGATGATCGCCACGGGTCTGTCGTACTCGTTCTACCTCGCGTCCTACGCCATCTCGCTCGAGTACACGTCTGTGGGCCACGCGACGCTGTTCAACAACGCCCACTCGCTGCTGATCGTCGGCGTGAAGCTGCTCATGGGCCAGCCCGTCGCCGCGCTCGAGGGCGCCGGCGCCGCGATCGGTGTCATTGGTGGTGCGATCACGGCGATGGACGCCACCGCGACCGGCGGGGAGAACATCACGCCGCCATCGGCCTACGGCGACATCATCGCGTTGGCGGGTGCGTTGGGCGGCGCCGCGTACTTTATGCTCGCCAAGAAACTGCGCGCCAAGATGGACCTGGTGCTGTTCATCTGCTGCCTCACGGGCGTCTCGGCGATCAGCCTGCTCTCGACGCTGCTACTCTCGGGCGGGTATGTGAGCCTGTCGGCCGATCCCATCCACGGTGTGTTTGGCTGGATGAACTTCCGTCCGGACCGGCTGCTGATTGCGTTCTACTTGGTGTTCATCGTGGACCTCATTGGCACCATGGGGTACATCAGCGTCATGAAGTACTTTGACCCGATCGTGATCTCGGTCGTGTGCCTGCTCGAGCCCATCGTCGCCAACGTCATGGGCATCATCGTCGGCGTCGACGCCGTGCCGGGCTTCATGACGCTCGTGGGCGCCACGCTGGTGATGGGCGGCACGGCGCTCGTGATCACGACGCAGAGCTCCAAGACCGAGCAGGTCGACGCCACCGAGGCTATCAAGAGCGCGATCAACGCGACGCCCAAGCCGCTCTACAGCTCACGCGTCAAGCGCCGCACGTTCAACTATGGCTCCGTGAACTGACAGGGGTAAAGCGAGTCGCCACATTCTAATACAACAAACGCCAATGTCTTGAGAAATCCTATTTGGGTGTGCATCGCGCTCTTCCACGGGTACCATTTGCGATGTCGCGTCGCAGCGATGGAACGCCACGGGGATCGAGCGCAACCGAAAAATTTGATCAAATTTGAAGAGTCTCACGCAAGCTACAAGCGCGCGAGACGGTGGCAAGCTGTTCATGTGGGATCAGGCGTCCGAGACCGCAAACTCCACGACGACCTTGCCGAACGCGTGGCCAGCCTCCACGTACTCGAGCGCGGCGTCGGCCTTGTCGAACGCAAACACGCGGTCGATCACGGGCGTGATGGTCTTGGCCTCGCACAGCGCGCGGATCTCGTCGAGCGCGTCGCTATCGCCGACGGCGAAGAACACGTCGTAGTCGATCTGCGCACGTCGCGCGGCCTTGGCGAGCGAGCTGCTCAGGCAGTTGAGGATAAAGCCCACGAAGCCAGAGACCTTGAGCCCAAATGCCGACTTGCCCTGCAACACGCTGGCGCTCGGCGTCTCGGCAATCGAGACCACGGTGCCGCCTCGTGTGATGCACTCAAAACACCGCTTCGCCTAGCAGCAACAGACATCGAGTGAGACGACCAGCGGGGTGAGTGGATCTCTCGTGGAAAATAAATAGCGTACCTCGGCCGTGCAGTCCAGTGCAAAATCGTACTCGGCGAGCTCGCGCTCAAAGGTCTCGCGGTTGTAGTCCACGACTTCGTCGGCACCGAGCTGCTTGAGCTTTTCAATCTTCTTGGCACTTGCGGTCGTCGCGACCTTGGACGCCTTGAACACGTGCTTGGCGATCTGGATCGCGATTGTGCCCACGCCACCGGCGCTATTGAAAGGAACATGTCAGCGTAGTGCCGAGTACCCGAGACGCTATGCCTAATCGTACCCGCCCGTGATGAGCACTTTCTTGCCCTCGGCGAGCTTGCTCTGGCGGAGCGAGTTGAGTGCCGTGATGGCCACGAGCGGCAGCGCCGCGGCCTGCGTGTGCGAGAGGTTGGACGGCTTCTTGGCAAAGTAGTTTTCGTGGGCCGCCGCGAGTCTACGGGGGCACAGGTAACCAAACAGTGCAATGTTGGTGCGTGGGTTTCCGCATCACGGTTGTACCACCACATAACGTACTCGGCCAGCGCGCCCATGCGGTCGTGCGGCAGCATGCCGTAGACCTCGTCGCCGACGCGGAACTTGGTCACGCTCGCGCCGCACGAGACCACGACGCCCGACACGTCGTAGCCCACGATCTCGGGCCTGGCGCACAGCAGAGCGTGATGTAAATTCGGCGAGCACACACACATCTCCACGCGCGCGTTTGTTCCCGTACCAACGCTCGTTGAAGATGAGCTTGAGCGCGCCCTGGCGGCGCTTGTAGTCGATCTACAACAGCCAGAACCAGCACCACGATCAGTCAGATGGCGCGACCCCCACACTTTCCACTTCCGATCACAACGTGCCGGATTCAGTCCGGCGGCGCGCACTTGCACGACAATGTCGTGCGAGTCCAGCAGCTCTGGATCCGGGAGATCGCCGAACTGGATGACCGCCGGGCCGCCGAATCTAGGCGGGGAAGCACATACGAGGATAAGTCGCATGTCCGCTCGCGCGTTTAGACGTCTATGGCGCTCACTTGGTGTAGTACCACGCGCGCATGGCGGGGGAGGTAAGAAGCTAGGAGGGTGGTCGCGAGCTCTGGGATCGGGAGAAAATCGGCGAGTGTACCCGGAGTGGGCGGAAGAACAAAAGTGCGAAAGGATGTTGCGCGCCAATTAGAATTTAGTACCGGTACTGTACCCATGGATGCATTATGGGCCGGACCCAATCACAGTGGAGTGAGGGAGAATAAATCGCTGTGATTGGCTATTTTTCTGGATGATGGCTGGGTCACTCTGGCGTGAGCATCCCCATGGAGCAAGTCCGGTGGCATCACTGATTATGGTTGATTATGGTCGTCTGCTGCAACGATCTTCGATGCCTCCACCAACCGCGTTACAATCGACTAGAGCGGTCTGCGTTTCAGCGCTCCATGATCACATCGTCGTGGCGCACCATCGCCAGGCAAAATCTGATAGCACAAAAAATAATGTCGTCACGTGGTCCACTACAAGCGCCAACTCCGTTAGAGTGACATGCGAATAGTGACTGTTGTTGAAGCCGACCGGTTAGTTAACCAGATCGCGGTAATTTTACGACTCCCACTAAAACCGAGTTCGTTTTTTGCGAGGGGCGAGCTTTTTTGTTCGAGAGGGAGTTGAGTTCAACGGCATCGCTGATAAAGTCGACGTGGGGGCGAAAGACCTGCGACCTCGGCTCGTGGTCGCTTGGAGAGCAGCGATAGCGACCATAGCACGGACCGCGCAGAGTCAGCAATCACACCGGTGCGTGCATTGGGATCTTCGCTATCGAATGAGGTGTCGGTGGGCGCTGACAGACCCATATTGACACGAAGATCGCAGGGGCACAGAGAGACCTTGGTGGAAGCGCTTCTATAGGCTTACCACTTTCAGGCGCCGACAAGTCCCACGCAGCTGTGTGGAGCCGCCTGGTACGTTGCCCACATCCACGCATGGTGTTGTTGGGATTCGTGTATTATTGACGTTTCCGCGCGACGTCTCTTGTTGTTCCGTGCAGTCTGTTCTCGCGTTGCCGTTTCCGCTGGTCGACCCGGCGTATGCTCAAACGCGCACGCGCTGATCACTACGGCAACGACCATCTCGCCTCTCTTGGTTTAGAAGACCAACGCGCAGCAATCGCCGGTAGCTTCTCGGGCTGACGGTACGATGACTCTCTCTCCATCGAACTGGTGCGATGCAAACTCTGATGAGGATTTGGCACGACGAAACCCCTCGACAGCCGACGACAACACTTGTACAATGTCGCGGACAAACGCGTCGCTCCACTCGCCAACGCGCATAGGTCGCCACGCCGTTTCCGTGTCGCCGCCCAAGGGTTCACCCGTTCACGGTGAGGGCAAGATTTCGCTGCGTGTCGACCAGCCCGTGGAAGGATGTCAGATGATGACCCACGCGTTCTTCCGGTCCGTGGACGGCGACATCGACGACCAGGTCGTGGACATGGAGTTTCGATGGTACCGCTCGGCGCTGCGTCGCGCGTGCGCTAACAACGAGTGCCCACGCCACGGTGATGGGAACGTGTTGCTGCTCGTCGCCAAGTTGGAGTGCGTGCTGTGCTGCCGCCTGGGGATCACGCGGGACCACTCGTGCTTTTGTAGCCCGGAGTGTTTTCGCCTCGCGTGGCACAAACACAAGCAGCTGCACGACAACTTGGCGATGCTCGAGTCAGACTCGGACAAGATGCCGTGGAAGTCGCAGCTCTACAACATCGAGTCGCTTTGCCCAATGCAGGAAGACTCATGGATAGAGATTCCCAACGACCAGTATGAGGCGTCTCTCTGTGTGATTCAGTAGGCAATGGTTGGAGACTCACGCCTTCCTTTTCATTTTGCTCAACAGGGCACGCGGGTATACGCCAACGTCTGAAGATGTCGGCCACGTCATACGTGTTGCTTGCAAAGCGATCAAACGAGATGGACTGGCCGAGTTGACCAAGTTAGTGGATACTGGCATCGTGTTACCATGTGCGTCGTGGAAGATCGCTTTCTTTCTCGGCGTTAAGACTAATGGTTTCTGTTCTCTGCTCAAGTCCCACCGATGCCACCCAAACGCCAGATGCTGGCAAATGTCCACGAAGAAAGACCGACCCCCCGACTGCGCCAGATTGGTGTCTTTCGTGTGCTGACGTTCAACATCCTGGCCGAGATCTATGCGACCAGACAGATGTACCCGTACTGCCCGGTGTGGGCGCTGAATTGGTCCTTCCGCCGTGAAATTCTAAAACGCGAGCTCCAGTCGTACAACGCTGACATCATATGTCTCCAGGTTTGTGTATTCTTTTCGGCTGCTCTGATGTACAGCGCAGCTTATCATCCCACATCCTGTTTTCCATTTATGTCATGACAGGAAGTTCAAGGTGATCACTATAAGAACTTCTTCTATCCGATGATGTCCGAGTGGGGATATGAAGGCTGGTACTTGAAGAAGACTCGTGAATCGATGGGACTGGAAGGCAAAGTCGACGGGTGTGCTTTGTTCTACAAGCGGAACCGGTTCATCATGAAGGAGCAATATCCCCTTGAGTTCAACGAGATTGCGAATGACTACCTCGCATCGGCTATGAACGAATTCGACATGTCGTACCCATCCGCGTCCATGGCTCAACGCGACGTAGGTTACGCCGGGCATGCTGGACATCGAACTTTCAGTCAGACTTACACACGTGATGTCTTGCTCTAGTCGTTCCAAGCAAGTATCAATCGCATGCGGGTTCGCTTGACACGAGACAATGTCGCGCAAATCGTTGTGCTCGAGGTGATTCCTTCGAACATTGAAGTCTGTACGTACTGGTCAGTTCATTGTATCCTGGTCTTATGAGATATTGCGTTCTCATACGCTGTTACGCACGCTTTGTAGCTCGAAAACAAACAGGCCCGTTGCTCTGTATCACCAACGTACATGTGTTCTCGAATCCCAAGTTCCCGGATGTGAAACTATGGCAAACTGCTGCGCTTGTCAAGCAGGTACAACCGATCGAAATCGAAGACAGGTCATTCTCGCTATCACTCACGTCTCATTCGTCTTGCAGATTGAGCGCGTGGCATTATCTCGCCACCTTCCTGTGATCCTTTGTGGCGACTTCAACAGCGAGCCGATCAGTGCGGTGTACGAGTTCATGGTGCGAAACCACGTGTCACTGGACCACCCGGAGCTCCATCAGCTCTCTGAGCTCTTCAGCAACATGGACCTCGACCACCACATTGGATTCGGCAGCGCGTACGCGTCAGTGTTTGGTTCTGAGCCAGACTACACCAACTACACAGGTATGAGAAGCATCGCTTACAGTATCGAGGATGTTTTGTGGTCACTTGCTGACAAACGCTCACTATCCACGAGCAGGCCACTGGACTGGTGTTTGTGACTACATGTGGTACACGCCCGAACTGCTCACGCCCTTTGCCGGACTCAAAGTGCACGCCCCCGAGGTGCTGGAGGCGTACTCCAAGACCGCGCTGCCTAACTGCCAGTACATGTCGGACCACGTGCCGCTCTGCATGGACTTTTGCTTCAAGGCCGCCGCGATGATGAACAACGGTCGGTACTAACGTCCCTGCTCACGCTTCACAAGTGCGGTCATGGGTGAGCGCCACTCAGAACAAGACCCCAACGAAGAAAGTGAGGACGAAGAACACGAAGCTGGAGGGAGACGCGAGCGTGAGGGTGCAGTGTCAGATAGAGGAGACCGTACGCGCGTCGCTCGCGTTGAAGTGAGTGCGCAGCATCGGTTCTTCGTGTTAGCATAACCGATCTTGTAACATGCCATATCATCACATATCCTGGTTGAAAACCCCGATAACTTCTGTGTTCCAGACCACTTTGAAGTCACTCACGCGAGGGACCGGCGCTTTCCCCTCTGTTGGTTTGATCTCATCGTGGTCATGTTGTTGTTCTTCCTCCCCCAACACTAGAGTCATACGGGAGGAAGCGCGACGATGCAGACCACGCAGGTGTACGCCGTGGAGCGCGTCTACGACGACCTGCGCCCGGCGTTCGTGGTCAAGGACGTGATCAAGCAGCTGGCGCAGCTGGACATCGTGGTCGGCGACATCTTCAACCGGCTCGCGCACAAAGTGGGCCAGGAGAAGGACCGCGTGGCCCACGTGGACCGCCGCATCAAAGTGTGCCAGGCCAAGGTCAACGCGATCACGGCGCGCCGCACGAGCAACAAGCCCACGACCGTGTTCTCCACGTCCAAGTACCCGGCGCCCAAGGTGCTGCCGCCCACGAAGACGCTCTTCCACGACAAACCTTACGCCGACGCGCCCGTGATCGTCGCCAACATTGACGACGACACGCACTTTTTGCCGGCGGTGCGGCGAGCTCCCGCGTTTCGGCGATGCGCCTTGTGTGTACGATTGCTTATGAAACTGACGGTGTGTGTTGACGTGTTAGGAACCCATGGCGCCGGCGCAGCGCACGCAGGTGATGGCCGAGGTGCTCGAGCTCTTCGACACGGTGAACCCGTACCGCGAGACCCAGCGCGGAGAAGTGGACATGTCCAAGGTGCGTTCTTTCCACGACGACCAGTGCGTTACTCGTGTGGGTGCTGACGCGTTCAATGTTGTTATAGGAGGGACTGGGCCGCCTGCCGGAGAACATCCCCTCGATTGGGAGCGTGCTGCTCTTCAACTCGGGCGAGAACCCGTACCAAAAGGTACGCCGTCTTTTTGCTCCTCTGTTCTTGCGTGATCCACGTAGCTGGTTTATGCTGACGTTTTGGTTCCTTGTGTTCTCTAGTACACGTCGTGGGACAACTTACTGGGTACGGACTACGAAGAAGAAGACGAGGAGCGCAAGAAGCTCGCGCAGGCGCCCAAGACGCTTGTCGAGGGCGACGAGCTGCCGTCGGTCGCAGGCCTCCAGTGGGACTTCCAGCCGCAGATGGGCACGCTCGAGCAGCCGTCCAGCAAGCTGCCGACGAATTTGCCGCTCGAGAACATTGCCGAGTACCAGTACGCAGCCGAGTCGACGTCGATCGCGCCGTCTCTGTTCCAGAACAAGGCGCTGCCGGATTTGCCCCCAGTGGGGTCCTTCGCCGACGCGCCTTCTGCGCTCGAACCGGCCCACGATGGCGCCAGTACGATCGGACCGATCGATGGCGCTCCGCCCCCGCCTCCGCCGGCCCCGCCTGTCGACTTTTCTGGCCCCATGGGCGACGACGCGCCGCCGCCGCCACCTCCGCCGCCCATGGATGGTGAGGACGACTCGGCGCCCCCGCCACCACCGCCACCGGGAGTAGACGAGGATGCTCCGCCGCCGCCTCCTCCTCCTGCGCGTGAGGATGGCGAGGATGGCGATGCGGGCGCCGAGGAGGCCGAGCCAGCTGCACCTGCAAACCCCATGGCCAGTTTGCTTGAGCAGATCCGAAACCCGGGTAAGCGATTGCGCGCGGTGGATCCAAACGAGAAGAAGGCAGACTCTACCGACAAGCAGGTAAGCACACCGCATTATGTATTTAGCTTGATTGTGAGGAGAGTTCCTGATGGATTGTATTGTGTACGTAGCAATCGTCGGCGCAGCCGTTGTCCATTGCGGACCAGCTTAAGGAACGCATGCAGCGCCGACAAGCCGCTATCAGTGGGAAGCAAGACAGGCTTGACCAGGAACGAGCTCGCGCGCAGTTCCAGAAACCCGTCGAGGTCATGAAGGCGAAAGAAGTCAACGCGCCCAACGCACCCCAGTCGCAACCGCCGCCGCCACCACCTCCACCGCCGGTGGAAAGCATGGATGACGATAAGCGGCGAAACCAGTTGCCCACGGTTGAGCTGTCAGACGATGAGGATGACGACTTCCGTCGTGACAAGGATTCGGACAACGGCTCGAATGAGGAAGAGGTACGTGAAGCAGATGTTGTGGACTCGGTTTGAGGCATCCGGGGATATTCTGACGTGTGATATCATTGCTATACAGAACGATATGCTTGCGCAAATTCGCAACATCAAGAAGAAGCAGGACCAAGATGGCGGTGGCGCCAAGAAGCCTGCCGCGCCTCCACCGCGTCCGCCTCCGAAGGTCGAAGAATCCCAGGCGTCAAAGTTGGACTTCTCGGTGCGTGGAATTTTCGGTCTTCGGGTTGAGTCCACCTATATTCACCTGTGTCTTTTGTGATCGAAACAACAGCAAATTCGTGGCCTGCGGAACCGTCAAGACTCGATGAGCATGTCCGAGGCATCTGAATGGTCGGATGATTAAGTAGCCAACGGCATGTGACGACAAAGCGCGCTCTATGGCTGTTCGTAATTACGCTTGCGCCGCAATGGGTGCCCATAACTTGTTCCAAAACCTCTGGAAGATTTCTTGGTCGGTGAAACGTGGACATTGTCGCGGATGGTGAGATCGAGAGCACGAGCGTCTCGATACGCTTCTCGCTCCTCACAGTCGCAGGAGATGCGTCCGCATCCTTCGCACATCGGTGAATCCACGAGCTCACGCAAGTCGTGCTTGGGCATCCGGTACTCAAACGAATACTCATTCGTGATTTTGCTCATGCGTTTGATGGCTTCGTCAAAGCCGGCGACGACCTTGGCGTCGCGTTTCATCTCCATCATCACTTCGCTCTGCTTGGCACGGTCGTGGACAACACGTTCGATCGCGCTCTCAATCTTTTCCTTGAGCAATTGCTTCCTGCCAAACCCAAGGACGCCAAGCTCTTGCACCTGCCGTTGTGCTAGTAACTCTCGCTCAGCGACCTTGAGATCGTCGCGTGCCCTACGGATCACGTTCTTGCGGTCGTTTCGCACACCCCAGCGCACGCGTTGTAGTCGGATCTTGCGCTCCTTCTCTGCCGCAAACATTCGATGGGCCTGCTGGAACTCCATATCCCGATAGTCTTCGAGCTCCATGGTCTCATCCATGATGCACTCCTCCAGATCGCGCTCCAAGTCCTCCAGCTCAAGTCTTAGGTCTTCGATTTCGGCCTCGTACTCTCGAATCTGCGCTCGCCGACCGAGAATGTCCTCGACGCTGAGCTCCAGCTGGAAGCGCAGGACGTGCTTCTCGGTCTCGAAGGCCTCGCCCCAGCCGCGGTCAATGTCTTCTTGGGTGAGCTCGCTCAGCTCTTTCTCCACGACGGGCTGCCTGCGCTCCCACTCCAAACGTATCTCCTTGAGCTCCTTTATGCGGCGCAGCGACTTGGCCTTGTACTTGATCGTCCGCTTGAGGTCCGCGCGCGCGTCGCGAATGTCAAACTCAATATCCTCGCGCTCGTCTTTCCATTTTGTCAGCGCCTGGGCCTTGCGCTCGATGCGAGAGCAGATGCGGAACTCCTTGAGCTGCTTGCGACTGCAGTAGGACCGCCACGCACACTGGATCACCAGCGTTGCCTTGCCGTGCTTCGCGCGCTGCATGGCCTTGAGGAACGCAAACAGCTCTTTAGCCTTGCAGCACTTGTACCAGTACTGGATACGCGTCGCGTTGGCGTTGCGGATGGCGACGCGGAAGCCTCGTAACCTATCCTGGATAGTCTTGATGCGACTGCGCTTGCGCCACATGTGCTGCAGCGTGATGGCCGCCTCCACGCGGTCGCGGATGTCTTCATGGTACTTGCGCACCAAATAACCCCGGAAAACGCGTTGAATGCGGATAGCGGCGGGCTGGACGACACCCTGCATGTAGATGCGACGCTTTTCGCGCTTGAAGAACTTGCGAGCTACGTAGCCTCTGCCGAGCGCCCCGATCTTGGACGCCATCTTGCCACGTCTTCGGAGCTCCATGAGCGCCATCCATTTCTGATAGAACTGATGAGATCGCCAGTGCTTTTGGATGATCACAGCACTTTGCCACATGAGTCGGAAGCGTTTCGCCGTGCGCCGCGCCAGAAAGCCTCTCAGGATGCGTCCGATGCGGAGCGCCGACGGATTTAATACAGTTAGGCGATGGCGAATCTCGCGCTTCTCATGTGCGATGCGGCGTCCGACAGCACCTCGCCAGACGCGCTGGATCGTCACGACCGCCGGAATGAGCACGGTCCGCTTCCGTTTTGCGAGTCTCAGCCGCGCTGCTCGTCGGCGCGCCATGAAGCCGCGTACAACACGCTCCATCACGACCGCACTGCTGGCCATTTGCCGCACCCAGCGCGCAAACTTGCGACCGACGTCGCCGCGATACACGCGTTGGATATCCAGCGCTGCCAAGTGCATGGCATTCCGCAGCAGCTTCGTGCGCTCCCTGGATACATGCGAGCGGTACACGGCCTGGACGATCGTGCTCGCACAGTGCATGACCGTTCGGTATGCCGTAAAGTACACTCGATCGCGGTGGCCTCGATACACCGACTGGATGCGCAGAATTGCGCGCTGCTGCGACAGCATGTACCGGAGGATCTTCTCCTGGGCGTTGCGCCGCGAAAGACGCTGGATCCGCGTCGCGGCGAGCACGAACTCGCGCCGCCGCTTGAGGTACTTTTGCATGAACCCGGCCTCCGTGTTCTTGTTCAGCCGTTGGAGCGCCTTGGAGCCATTTCCAGAAGGCAGCATCTCGTTTGCTATCTCTTGCTCCTCCGCGATCATGCGCTTCAGTTCATCGGGCAAGCCGTGGTAAAAGTGCGGGAGCTTGGCATTCGGGTCTTGTTGGTTACTGGAGGATGCAAGCAGATCCATGAGCCCGCGAGACAGCGGCAAGATCGACGTGTCGACGCCCAGCGCGCGATCGTTCCGCAGGTGGCTCTGTCCGAACCGCTCGGTGTCTGAAATCCCGAGCTTTGCCACCGCGGATATCGGTTTCCACTGTGCTGGCGTCTTGGCGATCACCGTGACGTGGAACGGCAGCGCGCGCCACAGCGGCAAGGAAGCGACGTGCTCGCCGACAGTGCCGAACCCACGCAGCCGGCAGGTTTGTCGCAATGAACATCGGTCGATTGCGTGGCCAGTCGACCCGGCGAAAGCGTCCAACAGAGCCTACCGAACACACATACATACACCACGTGAGTTTTTCCTTCAGACCGATTCGTGACACATGCGTCCTACCTCATACACAAGCGCGAGCCGCTGCCGCTGTGTCTTTCTCGCAAACAGTTCGGACACGACCAGCACCTGGAACCGCGTGGACAGTTCTGGTGGGAGCGTTTCGCGGTGGCGCGCCTTGGACGACGATCTGTCGCCACTCACAGTCGTCGACGTGCCCGAGCGGAGCGGGTTGGTCGCGTCGCGCACCTTGAACGCCGCGTCCACGGCCTGTGTGGCCTGCTTCTCCGAGTCAAACGTGCCCAGCGACTTGAGCTCCACATCGTCCGCGGGCAGCCGCGGTATCCGGTGCCACGACACCGCAGTGGCACGCAGCTTCTCCAGCGTCGAGCGCCGCGGCGCGACCTCGTAGTACCGCGCCTCCCACCGCTTGGCGCCGCTCTTCTCTTGCTTCACCAAACGGTACCAGTACTTGCGCGCGCCGAGCAGTCGGTACTGGAGGTCGGCGACGCTCACGCCGCTCGCTACGCAGTGCACGAGCGGGAGCCGCTCGAGCAGGGACTCCTGGAGGCGGAGGCACACGCCCTGCGCGTACGTGGGCTCGGCCACCACGGACGTCGTGGCCGTGTCGGTGGCGTCCTTGGCACGCTCAGTACGGCGCGCGGAGACGCCGTACGGAGACGCGCGCGAAGACATTGGGGCCAGTGGACAACGGGGCGACGCGCTGCGTGGGGCGGCGCACTCGTAGCAGGCGGAGGAGCGCGTCAATCACGGCCGAATCGAGCCGAGCGCCATGCCGTGTCCCGTTTGGGTAGGCTCTGTCTCTCTAGTCACTTCAACCTCCTGGCTGCGAGTCGGTTACAGTACATCGCAGAGGTGTAACCGGGCACCTAGAATGGAAGGGGCAACATGGACAGCTTGGCTCTACTGTATGCGATTGTGCTTTATCTGCGTGTATGGGTGCTGTATTCTCAGGCCGTCTCGTCTGTATTTGATGCCTCAAGGGGGTACGCTACGCCGCATGCGCCAGCGCGTCACTCGAACGAGTCTTTCCGGCGGCGCAGGTTGTCCAGCACGCTCACGGGGTCCGAGCCGCCGACGGCGTTGCGGATCACGTCGTTGTGGACGCGCAGGAACGGGTTGTACTGCATCTCCTCGCGGAGCGTCGAGGGCACGCTGGGGAGCCCCTTGGAGCGCCGGATCTTGACCTGCGCGATCTTGTCGCGCAGCACCGCGTTCGACGGGTCCACGCTCAGCGCGAAGCGCAGGTTCGACAGGGTGTACTCGTGGCCGCAGTACACGCGCGTGTCCTTGGGCAGCGTGAGGATCACTTCGTACAGCGCGCGGTACATGTCCTCGGCCGTGCCCTCGAAGAAGCGGCCGCAGCCGCCCACGAACAGCGTGTCGCCCGGGAAGAGCAGCGGCGGCGTCTCCGGGTCGCCCGACACCACGTACGCCAGGTGGCCGGCCGTGTGGCACGGCACCGCGAGCGCCTTGACCTTGACGCCGCCGATCTTGAACTTCTCGCCACCGACGAGCCCCTTGGTGCGCGCCGGGATCTCTTCATTTGCAGGGCCCGTCACCAAGAGACCGGGGTATTTCCCCGCGATCTCCACGTTGCCCGCCGTGTGGTCACTGAGGTTGGATATATAGAGTGAGGTGAGCGGTCAGGGCGTGCATGGGAGCTACTGTATTGCTACGTACGCGTGCTTGTGCGTGGTGAGGATGCCGAGGAACTCGCGCTTCTTGGCCGCCTCCTCTTCCTTCAGCACCGCCAAGATCTTGGCCGGCTCGGCGGGGTCCACTGTGAACATGGTCTGGTTCGCCTCGTCGATCACAACGTAACCTGTCCGACACATAGCCCCACAGTTATGACCCACCACGCAACTCATCCATGTAACCTCAGACAAAAGCGCACCGTAGTTGTCCTGGAACATGGGCACGACGCGCACGCGCAGGCTCGGGTCGCGGTATACTTTCTTCTTCTGCTTCGCGGCCGTCGGCGGCGCCTCGCTCGCGGCCGTGGCCAACGAACGCGCCACGAGCGCGCGGCGCGCGAGACCAACGCCAACGCCAACGCCAGCGCCCCATGGCATCCGCCTCGCCGCCAGCATCGCGCCGCCTCGCCCACGCAATAACGCCAGCGCCATAGTCGCTTCCTCGCGTTGGAAGTTGGCGAAGGGCAATGTTGGCGCGTTGACCTGTTCGTTGGTTTCGCTGCCCAACTTCATCTTTGTCCACCCGAATAGAAGCCGTTCAGGATACAGTTGGGGTACGTTCAAGTACGTACCGCGAGAACGGTACACCGCATCGTACCCTCGACGTGACATCATCTTCGAGGGGTCGAAGCCAAAGGCAAAACGAAAACGAAGTCGGAGACTCGCTCCGCTCGGCGGCCTCTTCATCGCACTATCGCTCGACCGGTGTATCAGTGATCGGAAGGGGTACGTGAGGGGGTACGCGGGCGCCATGGAGAGTTACGGCGCCGAGCTCAAGGAGACGCCGTACCCGCTGATCGCGGCGCTCGGCGCGCGCGAGCTGCAGGCCAAAGTGCTCGCGCTCGTGCGCACGATCAACGAGGAGTTCGTGCCCAAGCTGCACTTCACGTCGCTGCCCATCGAGCACCGGTTCCCCGTGAAAAAGGAGGTCCGCGAGAAGCACGGCACGTTCCCGAACCAGACGCAGCGCGACTTTGACGGCTACCGCGTGCAGGGCGTGCTCAAGACCAAGTGGCTCAAGAAACACCATGAGGCCGTGCCCGCGGCCGTGCTGCTCTTCCACGAGTTCGACCCGCGCTGGAACCAGCGCGACTGGCTCGCGCAGGAGGGCGCGATCAAAGACGAGATGGACCAGCTCAAGCGCGGGCTCGCCGGCCGCGAGTGCAAGGTGCTGCTCGTGCTCGTGCAGCAGATCGACGACGCCGGCGTCGCGCCGGTGAACGTCGTGGACGAGCGGCTCGCGTCGCTGCGGCGCCGGCTCGAGACCGACTCGAAGGCGCTCGTGCTGCTGCGCTCGCGCGACCTCGTGCGCGGCTCGGCCGTGCTCGCCAAGCTCGAGTCGACGGTCCGCAACCACGCGCTCGAGTACTACAAGGCCCAGGCCAAGCGCGTCAAGCGGTACAAGAAGGCGCTCAACAAGACCTCGCTGCTGCCGCTCCACGTGCGCTACTCGTTCAAGATCGCCCACTACTACGAGTTCCGGCGGTACACGACCAAGGTGCTCCAGCACTATGAGGCGGCGTACCGCGCGGTCGTGCAGCTGCCGCTCACGTACGACGCGGCCGCGGCCGTGAGCGACAAGACCGACACGGGCTCGGGCATCGGCTTCACGCAGGTCAAGACCATCGCCGAGTACATCAACTTCAAGCTCTGCTACCACCTCATTTTCTCCTCGAACAACATCAAGGCCGCGGTGGAGCAGCTCCACCGCCACATGAAGGTGTACGCGCGCGCGTTGGGCCCCGTCGAGCGCGTGTTCGAGCACTGGGAATGGGTCTCCCGACAGTACCACGTGTTTGCTCAGTTGCTGGCGGAAGCCGTCTCCATCCGCGGGGCGTTGCCGAGCACAGGACTCGAGTCGGACGTTTACAAGGAGCCGTATCTTTATTTCTCAATCGCCGCCAAGTACGCGACGTTACGGCGTAAGGCAGCTGCGAGGCTCGGATTGTCCGACCCACACGCAGAGGCGAAGCCTCCTGGAAGCTCGAACGGGCACGACATGCACAGTGACTTCAAGCTGGTGCCGTCCGCGTTCGTTGGAGGGGATCCGATTGTGTCGGAGGCGTCCATGGCGGAGCCATCGTACGGCGCATTCGTCAAGTACCGGTACTCGATCGAGAAAACCTTCCCGCACGCGAAAAGGTCCATCCATCTCATTGAGCAAGCTATTCACCACTTGGCGCTGTACGTTGCCGATCAGAAAGTACCTCGAAGCCGCCTCAAGAACCGGTTCCTGATTGAGTTGGGCATTGAGCGCATGGCCTGCAACGATTTTGACCGTGCACGCGGGGAATTGCAGAAGACCAAGCTTGCATTGGCCAGTGAGCAATGGTGGGCCGAGACCGCTCAGGTCCTCAAGGAGTTGCTCACCTGCACGTTCCACCAGGCAGACACGCTCGCATACATCGACACGAGCCTTCAGCTCTTGAGCCCTGCCTTGGAAGAGTTTGTGCCCGTTGTAGAGCGCATTCAAGTGCAGGAGTCGTTCGAGCTCGCGTGGAAAGACCCGTCGAAGCTGGGCCCTCCATTCACCGTAGAGTCTGCATTGCCAAGCTACGAGATTCCTCTGGATGCGTCACGTGGATTGATCGATGTGTTTGCTCATTTCGACCGAGTGTACGCGTGCGTTCGTGAGGAAGTCACTCTTCATGTACAGCTAGACAGCCACTTCCCAGCATCTATCACGATGGCGAAGATCGAACTCCTTTTCAGCGATGAGCGCTACAATCTCGTCGTGCACCACCGTGACGCCGCCCGTGGCGAATCTAACACAATCAGGAAGGACGAGAACGACGGCAAGTGGTATGCGTCTCTCGAATTTGACCCATCCGAGTCGAAACTGTTCCGGGTCCCCCTTCATGTCCTCGACGGCCGCAATATCCTTCAGTACCATGAAACCCGCTTCCATTTCGGCTCTGGATCCGGTCGCGTGAATGTTGACGGGTCTGTTGGAGCAGAGCAGATTTTGACGTTTGTGCTTCCGTACGACAACACCACTAGCCAGCCTCGACGCAGCGCGAAACCTTTCCTTGCTGATGGTCGTGTTCCAATCATGGGCAGAGGGCCTGGGTCCCCGAGCTTTGTTCGGCGCAAGTCCATGTTCTCAGCAGCAGAACTCAGCCGGTCGCTTGAATCCGAAACGGGAGATTTGCTTGAGGAGGACAATTCCACGGCCACAGCACGGTCATCTGCTCTTGCCATCTTGCAGCCTCGACCAAAGGCAACGTTGGGCCTAGTGACCAAGCATCCCTTGCTCTCGGGCGACTTCCGCGTCATTTCCTTTGTGCTGAAGTCGAAAGAAGACACATTGAAGAGTCCAACATTCCGAGTCACCAGCGAGCCCGCACCTGCGTCTGCCTCACCCCACGACGTGCTATTCTATACGGAAGATCCGAGCTCACCCGGAAACTTGGTGCCGGTCCCGCTTGACAGCAGTTTCCAGCCACGCGACCGAACGATCCTCCGCGATATGGAGCCACACACAGAAGAAACGTTCTCGGTGATCGTACGTTCATCAAAAGCCGCTACGCTTCGACTTGCTGTCCACATCACATACTCCACCAAATCCGGTGTCCAAGTGAGCTTTGAGGAGCGCTACGAGCTGTATTGTCGAGACCCGTTCCGACTCACGACTGGTTTCGTCCACGACTTCCCGAACGGCGCGGGGAGCTCGATTACCGACGGAACCTCGAAACAGAACGCAGCGATCGTGGGCAAGACGGTCAGCTTTCAGGGCGGATTGCAGTGTGAGGCGCTGGAGCCGCTCCGCATCGTGGGCATGGAGTTCGAGCCATCTTTTGAGAGCAGCAGCTCGCTAGTGAGCGGGGGCGTAGCAGCGTCTGGGTTTGGCTCGTGGGTCGAGGCCAACGACGATGACCAGGTGCTCCGCGAAGGCGACTCCCGCAGTTTTTGTTTGCGCCTGCTGCCTTCTCGCGCGGCGCCGCTCGTCACGCTCGGTCAAGTCAAGATCCAGTGGCGCCGTCTCTCATCTATTGTGCCGACAAGCGATGCGCAGCGGAATGAGCTCGTGACGACGTGGCTTGAGATCCCCAACGTCTCGTTCATCGAGGCCCCGCTGACCATCGCGCTCCAGACGCCCCCGTTCGGCGTCGATGGCTCGCTGTTCACGTTGGAGATCCACGTGCGCAACAACGAGAACGCGTTCCACAGCGTGCGCATCAAGCCGTTCGACGAGAGCGGCGACTTTATGATCGCAGGTTCGTGGGTTGGGCTCGTGTTTCCGTCTCATCGTTCGAGATGTCTGAACTGACCGTCTCCGTCTCTACTTGGGTTCTAGGACGCACCAACTTTGTCGAAGACCTCCTCCCACTGGTCGAGCACACGTTCCGCATCGGGCTCATCCCGACCAAGTCTGGTACGTGGCCCTGCCGTCTCCATAGCGAATATCAATGCGAAGGTGGGACGCTGATGGTGTACCTCTTCTCGCTGTAGGCTACCTGCGGCTGCCGCAGCTCGAGATCACCTCGGTCACGCACAACCTGCCGTTTGCCAACTCGAACGAACGCCACGAGTTGTTTGTGTTCCCGCGCGAGAGCGCGCAGTGGAAGGACCCCGTGACCGCTGAGTCGACCACGAACGGCTTCTTGCTCGACGTCATGCCGTGATGAGCGCCTCACTAAGAGGACGAAGAGGACAGATATGGAGTGCACGGATCACTTTGATCCAGGGTCAAGTTAGTGACATTGTAGCCTTGTGGAAGTTCAACTATGGAATGAATGACGTGTGCTTCTATCGAGGGAATGTCACTATGCTTCTCGCTGTCCAAATTTTCGTGCCCTTGACGCGGCTGATGGGAAGAAAGGGGCACTTTGCAGGCACTCTGAGAATCCCTCTCCGACAAGAGCGTCGGCCCAGCTCGTCATCACCGCGTAACAAGACGAAACGCGCCACCCGCGTTTGCTCGCGCCGCCTTTCTCGTCTCTCTGCCGCCATGTCGGGCATGAATATGTTCTGCGCGTGCCTCACGCGGCGTCGCTCGGACCAGATCGAGAAGCTCTGCGTCGAGCAGTTCGAGCGTATCCGCGCAGTGTACCCGGGGACCCACTACGCGTGCCTGCTGAACAACGAGACGGGGGAGATCATGTACGCCACGCAATCTGTGGGGAAGCCCTAATAGCGGGTGAAACGCGATTGCTCACTCGCATCGCGTTGTTGTTGTGTCTGTCCCAGCGCGCAAACCGAGGTCCCAGCGCTGAACGCGGAGGAGCTGACGCGGACGATCATCACGCTCAAGCGCGCCGCGATGCAGTTTGGTGAGGATGGACCTTGCGTCGGCTTGTTGTGGGGTTGAGCTCTCGGGGCGAGGCGATGGCTGACGGAAGAGATTTGTTTCCTGCGCAGCCGCGACGATGAACCAAATGGACTCGCAGGTCGTCCACGTCAAGGGCGACGAGCGCATGTTTTCCTGTTTCGGCGGCGAGCGAAGCGTACGACGGGGACCCGATGTATCGGCGTTGAAGCTGGATGCGAATTGCGGTGTAGGACTAACGCACACCACTTTTTCGTCTCTCTGTAGATTTTGGCCTTCTACACCCAGATGCCGGCGCTGCAGTTGGAGTTTTTCGACTGCTCGGAGGCCGACAAGACCGTGGAGAGTGTCAACGCGGAGCTCAATCGCATCGCGTACGCTCCCCCCAGTCTGCGCACCTCTGCCCCTCACCGCCACTACTAATCGCCAGGTCTTGCCTGACGCGTGAACGTGCGTAGTAGTCAAGTCTCGTCCGACCATAGCAAGCGACGGTGAGCTGTTTTGAGATGCCCCACAGCCCCGCATGCACTAGCAGTCAGCGCTCTCTTGTAGTAGTATACGTATATTTATCGAAAACCCAATAAACCAAAATGCGGGAGGCGTCCGGGCGAGCAGACCTCGTCGACAATCCAACGGGAAACCATGACGGACAAACGTGTCGGAGTCTATGATGTGTAGATAGGGAAAGGATTTAGAAGCGCTCGTTCATTCGGCTCGCGACGCCACGCATCTTGTTGTACACCTTCCCCGGCGGCGCGCCCATGATCAGCGAGCAGATCGCGTCACGCGCGAGCTTGATGTTGGCGAACGAGCCGAGAATGTGGATCTTCTGGTCCGCGAGCACGATACGCGTGCGCGTCGCGTTCTCAATCGCGTACTTGGTCTTGCCGTCCTGGCCGGCAACACGGCCGATGGCGCGGCTCAGGTGGTCGCCCTTGAGCATCTTGACGTCGTTCACCTCGAACGTGTCGATGAACAGGTCTTCTAATCGCAGCAGCGCCACGGCGTCCTGGACCTCGAAGCCCATCATGTACGCCTGGATGAAATCCGCGCCCTTCTGGAGCGAGCCGGCGTCCTCCGTGTGCGGCGAGTTCTTGAGCTCGATGCAGCGTGTCTTGGTGTTCATGCGGATCTGGAGCTTCAGGTGCTCCACGATCGGCGTCATGAGGTTCGGCCAGTCGGTCTTGAGCGGCGTGTAGCGGTGCGCCGGCACGCGCACGCGGCGGAAGTCATTCTTGCCGCCCGACTGCTCCTGCGCGCTCAGCGCAGGGAACTCCGGGCGCACCATCGGCTCGCCGCCGTCCATATCCATGGCGTCGTGGTCGAACTGCACCTGCTGCGCGATCGCCTCCGTGCTGATCACCATGTCCGAGTCGATCTCCATGTTGGCTGATGTGGTGTTGTTGTTGTGAGAGGTGTCGGTCGACGGAGGGGTGTGTGTTGCGTTCGCGCGTTCGGGGTCCCGCTCAGGCAAATGGCTTCCACGAGCGGCGGCGTCTCCTTGCGCGCCCTCTCTGCCCTCCGGGCTTGATGGCCAATGGAGCTGCTAAACGACTGGAGTCAGTCTATCGTGTGTCATGATTGGCTGAAATCAGCTCAATACGGTTTTAGCAGAACGGCGCGTAAATTACCGACGAGACACAATAGATTACGTACGCGGCCTTTCAGAATTGGTTTACTTTACTGGGACTTGGCTTCGCTCGCGAGTCGGCTGCCAGAACCTGAGCGGATGAAGGCGACCAGTGCCATTGTCGGGGACAGACCACCGGCAGCGAGCACAACGGCCCAGAGAGGTCTGCAATGTCTCACGGATATGGTTAGAAAGCTGGCGGTGGTTCAGCGGGTCAAAAAGGGACGTACCGGTGAAGCATCCACACAAGAGTGGCGACTAAAAACGTGAGGCCCCCGCTACGATACACATACCGATCGGCGTGAGTTACCCGGCTTATGATCGATCACGAGTTGAGCACACTGTAGTGCCACGTACCCAAGGATTGCGCAGACGAGATGCTTCTGCACACGGATAAAGTCACGGCCAAAGCGCAACGCGAGCACGGGGTAGAGAACGAGGAAAGCGAGGAAGCCGAGCGTCGACGCGAA
Organism: Pythium folliculosum; assembly: GCA_023336295.1. Classification (NCBI taxonomy): domain Eukaryota; phylum Oomycota; class Peronosporomycetes; order Pythiales; family Pythiaceae; genus Pythium; species Pythium folliculosum. The sequence goes on along the minus strand of JAADWV010000006.1, from coordinate 43,867 downwards.
AAGCCGGTAGAAACGGTTGTGCTGGTACTGCCATACATAGACACCATTCACGTCAGACATAGAGTTCCATATAATGCCGTTGTGGATACGCATCTAGCATCCAGTGCTTACCTTGATGGCGAGCTTGCTCGCGTACAGTTCGTGCGCTGTGTGGATCCCGTCCTCCAGAATCAAAATGGGCTCGCCGGCCTTGGTCTCGAACGGACGAATGTGCTGCATCACTTGCTTGCCGCTCACCGTAACCGGGTACGCAGGTGTGACTTTGAAAGAGATTCGAATATCTCCGAGGCTCGGCCGCGCGGCGCCTTCCCGGAGCGCGTAGAAGTAATCGTCCTCAACGCTCATGTCTTTCAACACGCTGACTTTGTTCCAATCGCTGCCTAGCCGCTGACCGAGGACCACACGCATGGTTTGCAACGTCGTCGCATCCAATTCGACTCGATCTCTTCTCTTTATCTGGTCGATCAGCTCGTCCGACAGTTTGAACTCACCGACCACAACCGCGTCGGCGTCGACGACCTTGGACTGGAACACCCACGCGTCTTCGGATGGGTTGTTGTAACCGATGTCATGGAATGCCAAGCTATCAATCCTCTCCGAGCGCCACCGCAAATCGTACGTGTAGGTCTTCTCGCGGTGCTCGTCAACGCCGCCATCGCGGTCGCCATCCCCGCCGCCAGGAGCGCCACCACCGCCGGCGCTCACAGTGTGGACCGTTTCCACCCACTGCAGCATCTCCACCGTTCGGTATAGCCGCACGCCTCGCGCTGCGATGCCGAACACGGGGTCCAGCACATACGGCGTGCGCGTCGCCTTGCTGTCGGCCGACAACACGCTTGGGTCTGTCGTGATCACGCCCGAGAAATGGACCAACTGGCCTTCATTCTGAGGCGACGCCACGGGCTCCGGGAGCGACACGACGCGCGCGAGCCCCTCTTCCAGGCTGCGCGTGTGGCGCACGAGCCGCTGCTCGTTCACGGCGGTCGTGAGCACCGCCGCCAGCAGGATCGCCGAGCCGATGAACTTCTCTTTCGGCATCCTGGTTTGTGTCGCGAGGGGACAGATCAAAGAAAAATGAACAGGATACTGAATTTAGATAGTCTAGATGGCGGGCAACACCCGCCATCTTCGGTCTCCATGAGCAAGGGTTCTTTTTCCCGTCGGACCCAAGCAGCCCCTCGTTTGAGCGGAGTTTACGCTGCGGTCGTCATCACAAAAGAACGCTCGTTGGAGACGTGGAGGGCCACGACGTTGGTGTGGCTCTGCACGGGCGTGGACGCGGTCCACACCCGCTTAGCTTCCTCACCCACCCGCGGCGCCGGCGGACTTCGCGGCGGCCTGGATCTCGAGGCGCGACTTCTTGGCTGACGAGGACGCGGTCGATCCTGGGCATTGGCTGTCCACCACCGAAAGAGGTCGCTTGTTCAACGGAGTTAGCGTCGGCCGGCTGCTCGCGGTTCCGGTGCTGGCGGACAACTGGGACGCCTTGGCATCCTCAACGAGCTGTGCGACGTTCACAGATTGCGAGAACAGCGTGATCACTTGTCTGGCGCGATCGATCTCCTCTTTGGCCATGAATTCACTTGGCTTGTCGGATTCCGAGTCGCAGCACGCGTCATCCACAATCATCGCGTCGCCGTCGTCATGTGAAGCTTGACGGTCGGGCAGCTCCGGGATAAAGCCGTACACCCGCTTGTCCGGTTGATACTGCTGGAAGTACTGCATAACGCTTTCTCGGCACTTCTCCAAGCTGTAGAATCCATTGATGGGTAGCCGGTTGAAGATCCCGCCCAGCACGTGGACAGCTTGGCTCTCGAAGAAGCAGGCGTTCAGGTTGAATGAGTCGACTGCGTCGCCGACTCCTTTCTTGCCGACGAGCACAACCGGAGACTGGACTGCACGCGCAACCGAAGCATTCGAGACACCACAGATAGAGCCCACCGCAGGGTACCCCACGCCGTCGACGACGACGACCTTCTTCCCGCGGCCAATCTCCTCAACCTTGGCACGGGCCTTGGCTAGCAGTTCGTCCGCCGTCTCCGTGTTGCCTTTGAGGAACTCGCGAGTGAAGCCACTGTAGAACACAATGGGTCCGATGTCGCAACATTCAATCCCGTTGTGACGGCAGAACTTGGCGATCAGCTGCGGCTGCTCGCACTGCGTGGCAGGCTTGATGTAGCCGATCTCCTCGGGTCGGTAGCCCAGTCGCAAGAGCGAACCTACGAGCCCGAGACAGCACGTTGACTTGCCCACTTGGGATCGATCGCCGCTCACAAAGATCTTGATCGGCTGGGTACTTGCGGTCGCGCCTTGATCCGATGGTGCTGCCGAGATCGACCGTCCGATGATCACGTCGGAACCATGCAGTTGCCGCTCCATGACCGCGCGGAGTACACTTGCGACTTGCGCGGCGCCAACGGCGACGAGCTCGTCCACCAGTGCATTGTACGTACACACAGCCCGCATGAACGGAGCTTGCGGACTCAATGGGTCGGCGGCAGCGGGCAGCGCGAAGCCCGCGGCGACGTGACGGAGCGCCGTGGCGTCGTCGATGGGCGCTACAGAGTAGTCAAAGCCGTCGCCGTAGAGCGCGCTGATGCCGCGCAACAGCGCAGCGCACTGCTCGAGCTCCGGGTCGGAGCGCAGGCCATAGAGAACGCAGCGCGCGCGCCACGAGATCGCCATGGCGGAGGAAGCGGAGGAGGAGACGGGAGGCGCGTCGGACAATGGTGCTCCATGGAGGACTCCCGCCGCTGCGCTGTCGCTTCACAGAACATGCGACTTGGTTGGACATCACTAGTACTATGTATGCTTTTGTAAGTACGCTTTACCGGTATGGTACGGTATGTATACCGATATACCGGATGTGTCTTCAAGTTCTGCGGAATGTGATATCTCAAGCTGTATTACGTCCCATAGAGAAGATCGTGTGCCAAACCGCCGTGGAAAGAAGCTAATCCACCGAAGTCGAATCGCGGATGCTGTGTTGGACAAAATGACACGACACGCCGCGCTGGCTACATGTACCGACATGGCATGTGAGCCAAAGTATGACTTGCAAGGGGCAGTAGTCGGGGGCTCCGAAGCGGGCTGATCGGTTCCTGTCTGCTGGACATCCACTGCAAGTTGAGCTTAGTGTTCAGACGTTTCCATGGAACCTCAATCAGAAATGCAGTGCTGTTGTGTGCAGTCCAAAGTTAGGTACATACCTGAACATGACACCGTCACCGTCTCCTCTCCCGGCCATCACGCGGCGCATGTTCCATGTCGCTCTGTTATCACCATCCTGATCACTTGGGCCACTTTCGAGTCGAGCTTCCACCAACGAGCGGGCTCGCAGGAACGTGCCTCTTGTCAGAAAAGATGCACGGGACATATCGGATGTACTCTGTAAAGGACCGAGCCATGTTGAAGTGGTCGCGAAATGATGAGAGGTGGACAAGCGCACACAAACTCAAGAACATTCCGGGAGAACATGCTAGAGATCCCGGCGGAGTCGCTCCACAGCGCTCAGCACTCTGTTATGTTGGGACCTCCCCGACCAACAAAAGACCACGTGGCTCCAGAACTGTACTATGCGTTGGAGTGCCGGTCTCCACTGTTAGGGCGATTCGTCCAACAAAACTCGCCCACCAGGCTGCGGGACTCCTTTCCATCGGCACGGAGGACGCGCCGCCGCCGCCGCATGGAGAGCAGACTCTGATCAGCAGAGCCTCTGCGCCCCAACGCCAGGCGTCCAGATGTTGGTGCGTCGTCGACTTCCGTCCACGGAAGTTGGGAGACCGTTGGTGTCGATGGGGCTCCCAAAGTTGGGCCGGTCGAGCAGGTGGGTGGTCAGCGGAGCCTCCCGCAATGCGTTGGTCGGCCGCCGTCGCCAACAAGGCGGCGAAGGCGATGGGCACAGAAGAGCGCTCTGGCCTCTCCGTGAAGCGCGCACTGACCACAAACTGGCATGCTGGAGCTCGTCATGGACTAAGAGTTGCTGGAGGAGAGTTGGCAACGCGACTTGAGCCGCAACCCGAGCCCGCTCGTTGCCGAGTCCAATCGAATCAGCGATTTTTAACCACGATCTTGTCGCTTTTCAACCAATCAAACGCAAGACAGGAACGTGCCTCGAGAATGGCTTGTCGCGTGCGCTCTATGATGCAGTCCACTCTGGATGGCGTGTCGACGCCATGGTCACGCGCGGGTATTTGCAATGTTGTGAGGCTTTGGTGGCTCTTGGGCCGAGCCAACACCCAGCGCCAACAACAGCAGAGTACAGTACACGCTGATGTGCCCAAGCTTCTGCAGACCAGGCTACATGACCCCCAGTCCTTGCGCGCAAAAACCGCCGACAACGTCAGCGTCCAGAGGCAGTGCCTTCTCGCTCCCGCCACCAGCAGATGAGCCGCCCGCCCAGCTGAAAGAGTGCAGCAACAACCGTCACCTTTTCTCTTGCCCCCGCCCATCCCCCTTCGCTCCCCAACTCTCGTCAGGCGCCAACGTTTCCGTGGAGCAAGCTGCCCACGAAACCCAAAGCCAACAAACACGTTGGAAAAGCTTCCAACGATTCTCCGCATCCACCGCCTTATCCGTCATTCTCGAATCTCCCGCGCGGTGACCAAGTCCATCCACCCAGCATTCCAGAAACCAACATGAAGAACGAATCGAACGTGCCGCTCACGCCGCAGGCGGACGGCGAGTACGCCTCGGGCGAGACCCACAAGAAGCAGCAGAAGAAGACCAACATGACCTCGCTGTTCGTCGCGCTCTTTCTGCTCGCCAACATCGTCGTGCTCTACGTGCTCCACTTTGCCGACCGCGGCTCGTCCTCGGGCTCGTCGGCCGGCGCGGTCGCGGCCGCGTTTAAGAAGGAGGGCCTCTCCACCGCGAGCGTGGCCAAGGCCGGCAAGGGCAAGGCCGTGAGCCTCGGCGCCGACGGCCTGCTCACGGTCGGCGCCGGCACCTCGGCGTACCTCGACGCCGTGGACCTCTCCACGATCGACAAGGCCGTCACTGCCATCCGCTTCGCACCGTTCACGGATGCCAAGGACGCCGCGATCATGTCGTACCAGACGGGCGCCGCGCCCAACCTCAAGAGCGTGCTCACCACGGTCAAGGCCGACGCCGAGGCCAAGACCGTCGCGGTTGGCTCGGCCGAGGACGCCAACACGTTTAAGGGCGCGTCGATCAAGGGCCTCGCCACGCTCTCGGCCTCGTCGCTCGTCGTGCTCAACTCGGTCGCCAGCGCCGACGGCATGGCCATCACGGTGTACGCCACGCCGGCGTCGATCGCCGACGGCAAGATCAAGGCCAACCAGGACGGCAAGGTGCTCGCGGCCAACAACTCGGCCACCAACTTTATTACGCGCGTCTCGGACTCGTCGTTCGCCGTCGCGTTCTACGAGCCGTACTCGGAGAGTGAGGCGTACTTCCAGCGCGTCGAGGTCGGCTCGGTCTCGGACGGCAAGATCTCGTTCTCCCAGAGCCTCAAGTTCGGCTCGGGCAACTCGGCCTCGCTCTCGACCACGGTCGGCCAGCCGCAGGGCGTGTTCAACTCGAGCGACCGCTTCACTGTGCCGTGGTTCGTCGACAACATGGCCGCGACCAAGGACAACGCCACGTTCGCGGGCGCCGTCGGCCTCTGTCTCTCGACCTTCAACTTTGCCGCCAAGACCGCGAACCTCACGTCGCTTGGTGATGCCTGCCAGACGCAGTACCTCCCGGCCTACTTCGTCGAGTCGGTCAAGCTCTCGGACACCACGCTCGCGCTCGTGTTCGTGGACCGCGCCAACAAGTTTGCGCTCACGGTCGCCACCGTCCAGTTCTCGCCGATCACGGGCCAGCCGACCTTCCGTGGCTCGTACGTGCTTGCCGATGCCACGGGTGCGTTCGACTTTGGTGCTGCTTACGGTTTCTACCCCAAGCCGACTGTGCGTCTGCTCAGCAACAACCGCCTTGCTATTGGATTCCTCAACCCGTCCAACTCGGGCAAGCCCAGCGTGAAGGTGCTCAAGTTCGCCTCGGACCTCTCGATGGAGGCCGTGTCGCCGTCGCTCCCGATCTCGAACGCCGACTTCTCGGTCGCCTCGGCTGACCCCAAGGCATTTGGTGCTATCGTCATGGACATTGCGCCGCTTTCGTCGGGCTTTGTCGCCGCCTACGCCGGCAGCTACGCCGGCGCCCAGTACCAGCGCGTTGCGTTTGTCGAGTCGCTTGGCAAGCCGCTCGGTGTGATCTCGGACGTCGACGGCAGCGAGTTCAACGTCGCCATGTCGGGCACTGTGGACGCCGACTCGCTCACCTCGGGCCGCGCCTACTACGCCGCCACGAACGGTCAGATCTACTCGCCGTCGACCAACACGGACAGCACCTACGTGCTCGCCAACGACAACAAGATCGTGCTCTCCAAGGATGCTCTTGTTGGTGTCGCCGTCAGCAGCAGCAAGCTGTTCGTCTCTGCCCAGGCCAACTAAATCGCCGCCCAACCATCATCTCTATTCAAGTTCTCTCGGACGCTACGTGTGCGCGCCTCTGAACTCATCGGTATGACTAGAAACCGAACAGGGAGCGCTTCAGGGCAGAAGGAAGGAGCCTAAGAAACTCATCTAAGACACCCAGGAGCGTGCAGCGCAAAAGCGACTACCCATGTGGGAGGGAGACGCGCGCTGCATGTGCATCGGAGAAAAAGGAGGATACGGACCAGCCGTATCTCTCCACGTAGTGGTGATAGTATATAAACATGAACAAACCAATTCAAAGAAAACGCACGTGAAGTCTCAATGCTGCCAGGATTTGAATCCTGGAACCTGTCCTTTTTTGAGAACCCGTTGATAGGAGTCCAAACTTCGACAGCCTCGAGCGCGATGTGAACCCATGTGACAGGAAAGCGTAGCCATCCAAGAATACTGTACCGCAACCGTTGCTCGTCGGTTGCTACCAGTATCAGTGGATGCGCGAGGATATGTTGCCGCTGTCATTTTGGAACAGCACACAACAGCCGACATGCGAAGGAGTGCACTCCAGCCGTTTAGAGGACCGAGCGCATTTCCACTTGAAACCCGACCTTGGATCGTCGAAACCGCTTCATGCATCTCCTCCCACGCGCGTTAGAAGGCACAGTTTCACCGGCTCAACTTGAATGAGCCCCCGACAGCTCCGTCCTAGCGTCGCCGTATAAGAATACCGAGCGAATCACCGTCGTCCGAGGAACGTGTCGTGCCGGAGGGCGGATCTCATCCCGGCTCGGGTACTCTTTTGGTATGGATCGGCTACCGGCGGCGGCGATCGCACGTTGCCAAGTTGCGAGGATGCGGCGCATCTTCGCCCCGCTTCCGACGGTTTTGGAGCCATAGGATGGGCGTCTTGGACCATCCATTGGCGATAACCACCGTAGCAACCTCATCCCGCGACGTAGTCTTACCACCTAGCGATCTTTCAGGGTGGCACCCCACACGCGTGGGAGGGCTCGTTCTCGCTTCTCATTCTCAGTTTCCCCAGCTCCGCAGCAAGCCACTTTCCGCGGCGCTCGGACGACTGCAGAACCAACTCCCTCCCTCTCTCTACTCCCCCAGATCTTCGGATTGACGCCACGAGCACTATGGCCGACCAAAAGCCTGTCGACACGGCGCAGATCCAGATCGACAAGAAGCGCGGCGCCGCTGGAGGCGCCGCCGCCGGCATGGGCGGCATCGTCTTCAAGATCGTCGCCGTGCTCTTCGTGGTCGGCAACGTCACGGCGCTGTACGTGCTCCACTTCGTGAACCGCCCGAGCCCGACGACGCGCTTCTCGTTCTCCAACTTTGAGGCCATCGACGGCTCCAAGGCGCAGACCGGCGACGTCGTCTCGCTATCGGCGGTCAGCAAGCTCCGCAACGGCGCCGGCACGACCGCGTACCTGAACCGCGCGAAGCTGACCGCCACGGACGCGACGTACTACGAGTACATTAACGTCGCCAAGCTCGGCACCACCAAGAGCACCTACCAGACCAACTTGATGAGCTACCGCCGCGTGGGCGCCAGCACCAAGAAGAGCGTGCTCACGTGGTTCAACGTGGACCTCGCGGCCAAGGCCGTGTCGATCGGCGAGGAGAAGAGCAGCAACGTCATCGATGACTTTGCGATCCGTGACATCGCGACGCTTTCGGACGCGACCGCGCTGGTCCTGACGGTCGACGACCGCACGTTCAACTACAAGACGTACGTGACGTCCGCCTCGATCGCGGGAAGCGCCACGCTCGCCCCTGCGACCCAGACGCTGGTCGCGAACGGCTCGAGCACGAGCTTCATGACGCGCCTGAACAGCAACAGCGCGATTATCGCGTACTACGACGCGTACGACGCCAAGAGCTACCACCAGAACGTGGTGGTCGCTACCGTGGGCTCGGACGGCACCGTGGCGCTCTCCAAGCCGAAGCAGTTCGGCCCCGACAACGTGCCCAGCATGGCGGACTGGGGTCGCCCGGTGACCATCAGCTCCACGGCCGGCTCGTTCGCGATCCCGTACCACTCCAAGGACACGGGGCTGTGCGTGACCGTGGCGGCGTACGCCACGTCCACGAGCACGTTCAGCGACTTTGTCGAGTCGTGCAACACCAACTTCCAGCCGGCGTACTACCCGGAGGGCGTCATGCTCTCGGACAGCGTCATGCTGCTCGCGTTCCACGACGAGGCGCACAACAACGCGCTCACGCTCGCCACTGTGCAGGTCACGGGCTCGAGCGTGCTCTTCCGCACGAGCCACGTGTTCCCGGAGGCCGCCGGCCAGTACGACTTTGGCACCAAGTGGGGCTTCAGCCCGGACGTGTCGCTCGCGCTGCTCGCGGGCAACCGCGTGGCCGTGAGCTTCCTGAACCCGTCGGCGAACGGCCGCCAGAGCGTCAAGGTCGCCCAGTACTCGCTGGACTCGCTCTCGTTCAAGGACGTCACGCCCGCGGTGCCGGTCGCGGCGTCCAGCTTCACGCTGAGCCTCCAGGGCGGCAAGCTCAACCGCGCCGTGACGCAGCGCGTGCTCGCGGTCGGCGGCGACTCGGTCGTGGCGATCCACTTGGGCGCGCGCGGCGACGCCACGTACCAGCAGGTGGCGCTCGTGGAGGCCTTTGGCGCGCCCGTCGGCGTGCTCCGCGACCTTAGCGGCAAGCACAAGGCCAGCGTGGCGATCTCGGGCAAGGCCTCGGACGTGCACACCAAGGACAACGGCGACCTCCTCGAGGGCCTCTTCTACTACGCCACGACCTCCGGGTACGTGGCCGCGGCGGTCGAGGGCACGCCTGCAGGCGCCGAGGTGTTTGCGACCCGCGAGGACGCCAACGTGGTCGTGACCGCCGACAGCAAGGTCGGCCTCGCCACCGACGACGACGAGCTCTTCGTCTCGACCGTCTTTTAAAAACCGTCCGCCGCGAACAGAGCGGCGCATGACGTGCGGCTCCACATGAACCCCCCATACTGAGCGCCAATTGAACGGCGCTCGCCCGTTTTCACGTTCTCTCTATGAAGAACAGATACACCAATAGGGACCCACTTCCGCATCCCTCCCGAGCGACGAGCCACGCACAAGGAGGGCTCGGCACACACCCACACCATCCACCCGAGCAGCTTGCATCTTCCCACACACACACTTAGATCTTCCTCCCTTCCTCTCCATAATATTAACACACCACCAAGCTCCATCCATTCCTTCGTCATCATCTTCAAGATGCGAAAAAGCGAGCACCAAGAGCTTAATCAGCCTGTGCTAGGCTTCCTTTCAAGGCTAACTGGTAGGCTAATATCCACTCGGGCGTGCGCTTTGCGCACGGGGCATCTCGAAGCGACTTTAAAGCCATGAAGATATCGATGTAAACCTATCCATGGTCAGACAATTAGCTCTCCCACAGAGATCACCAGTCTCGAGAGGCCCTGTCCGCGGCCGCAGTCTAAAGAGGCTCTGCCCGCGGCCGCAGTCTCAAGTGGCCCTGCCCGCGGCCCCATGTATCAAGGGACGCACTGCCAGCTTTTCAAACAAGGAGTGCGTGTCTGAATGTTCGGAAACGTGAGTGCTGGTCTTTGGAGCCGCTGGCAAAATGGAACATTTCAGCCAACTATTTGCTTGGAAAATTCTGCCGCGGGAAATACACAGGGGGCTATTTAGCCTACCTCTTGAACTGATACGCCATCGAAACTAATTGTTTAGTCGGTTCACCTCAGCTTCAGTGCATGCCAAACTCTCAGCTTCGCTTGGAGAACACCGCATATTGGGAGAAAAACACAGTCACCCCTCACACAGAGAGAAATCCAGACTTCCGTCATATTCGCCAAGATGCTCTCGCTCGCGTCGCGCGCCGCCGGGCGCTCGTTCGTCAGTATGCGCGCGCCCACGCGCCACGCGCTGGCGGCGCCTCCCAAGCGCGTGGCCCTCGCGGCGCGGCCGCCGCGTGGCTCCTCGAGTGTAACCAAGCGCTCCGCGCAGCGCCGCGCGTACAGCGGCTTCAACGGCGGCGGTGGTGGGATCTTCTCGTCCCCGGAAGGCATCGTTTACGCCCTCATCGGCGCCAACGGCGTCGTGTACTTCCTCTGGTCCACCACGCAGACCCAGGGCCAGCGCGCGCGCATGGTGACCCACTTTACGACCTCGGCGCGCCACCTGGACAACGGCATGTACCACACGCTGCTCACGTCGGTCTTCAGCCACGCAGACTTTGGACACCTCTTCACCAACATGCTCGGTCTCTTCTTCTTCGGCCGCGAGATCAGCTACCTGCTCGGCCCGCGGCGCTTCCTCGGGCTCTACCTCGTGAGCGGCGTCGTGTCCTCGTGGGCCGCCGTCCAGGAGCAGAAGCAGTCGCGCCGCATGTCGCTCAACCTCGGCGCGAGCGGCGCCGTCAACTCGATCACGGCGCTCAGCATCCTGCTCTTCCCGCACTCGACGCTGCTCATCTTCGGCATCGTGCCCATCCCGGCGTGGATCGCCGGCTCAATGTTCATCGGCCGCGACCTGTACAGCTGGCTCAACGGCGCGCAGGACGGCATCGGCCACTTTGCGCACCTCAGCGGCGCGGCCTGCGGCGGCCTCTACTACGCATACCTCCGCCGCGGCATGCGCACGTTCCGCTACTAGACGGGTCCCTCGACGGCCCCGTAGATTTTGATGGGAGAACAGCGCAGACGATTGCGATGGAACACGGATAATAGACGGTTTACACGCAATGCCCCGTGGCGGGATCTGCTGTCAATGTTGTCTTCATGGCCTTGCTTTGAGATGCGGTTGAGTGATGGAAGCTGCTGCGCATCGTAGAGGAGAACACAGGACACTTGTCGATCCGGTTGAACGTGATCAAATCTCTTCACGCGATCATGTAGTAGTACATCTTCGTTGGTCTTGGGCAAGAGCAAGCTCGAGCGCTTGTCGGTACACAAGTCATGCTCGTCTTGAGATGGATCCGCTTGACTTCCCAATAACCCAATCGGACCGGATCACTCCACGATCGTCGTCCTCCGGGATGGATCGACGCTCCAGCTCGAAGATGTCGCGCTTTACCGAGGTATCCCAACACGCCTGAGTACTATACAAAACCCGTTTATACCGCTTTAAATTGATAACCAAGTACCCATCGGCTTACAAAGGGTATCTGATCTTGAAAAGGGACCCATTCGCCGCTCCCTCACTCTCGAGTTTCTCTCGCGCCCGCCGAGAGACATGGGCGCTCGTCGTTGAGAGAGACGCCACGGCGGCCAAGCTGCGCGTCTCAGGTACATTCGAGATTGCTACCCACTCCATCCCATCAGCTCCCTCATTCTCCAATTCACTCCGCGTCGAAGACACCACACCTTTGAAGTCTCGTCCCGTGCCCCCAACAGCACTTCTCGCCTTCCCACACACGCACAGTCACAATGCAACCGCCGCTGACCATGCTCACGATGCTCTCTCCGACCGCCGTGGCCCCCGGCGCCGCGCTGTCGGCCTCGGTCGCGACCTCGACCCGCGCCGCCGCCGCCGCCGCCAAGTCGCTCGAGTCGGCCACCTCCACAACGGCCTCCAAGTTCTGCGCGGCCCTCGAGACCGCTGCGCAGGCGGTCGCGGACGCGATCGTCGACCTCTGTGCGCGCTGCAAGCTCGCGCTGCTGCGCCTTGTGGGCGCCAACGCCCGCGATGCCGACGTCGCCCGTGCCGCCGCGGCTTCTGCCACTCTCATCACCTCGGCGCGTAAGGAACAGCCCTCGACACCTGATGCGCCGCTGGACGCCCACACGACGCCGAGTGGCGCCGCGATCTCGATCACGTCCACGCCGACGACCACGGGCGACGAAGACCACAAGGATGACAGTGCCGCCCGCCCCGATGGCAACCACGCCTCTCGCAAGACCGAAGACGCCTCCGGCAAGAGCGAAGACGCGTCGGCCGCGACCACGACGCCCGAGTCGGCCACGACGCCAGCACCCGAGCTGCGCATCCCGCGTGAGATCGCCGACCACGAACCCGCGCGCGGCGACCCGATTCTGGCCGCTTACGCGATGGCGCTGGCCGCGAGACACGCAGCGCTGGGGCCCGTCCCCAGCGACACGGTCTTGAACCTCATCAGCCGCCTGTTCGAGCAGAACCACAATCTGCCCTTCATGCTTTCGTACGCGACCGCGATCGTGGACGTCGTGCTCCGCGCGCTCGCGTTCTTTGGTCATGACGTCGCCGCGGCGTACGCGAGCCTCTCGGGCTCGTGGATGGCGCACTACAACGCGGTGCGCTTGCTGCACCGTCCGACGCCCCACCACGCCATGGACCCGGACGCGCTCAAGGAGATGCGCCGCGTGCTCTCGTACGACGTGTACGTGCGCGCCGCATGAGGCGGATTCGTCAGCGATCCGCCTTTGTTTCTCTCTCTCTGGCTCTCTGCCTCGGTCTCCCTCGCTCCCCACCCTCCCAGCCTCCCACTGGTTAGGAACGCCATCCCCGCCGCCCGCGGCGCCGCATTTTACTTTTTTTTCCCTTGTGGCTCGCGATTATATAGTGTGTCGTCCATATAGTACATTTGATTGCATCATGGCTCGCTTGTTCCCTATGATGAGGCACTAGGAATATGGTTGTCGTAGTGGTGATTATGATTGCTGTGGTTATTCGATGGTCGGTCGCAGCAAAGACAGTTCAAGTGGAGATAACGAGAGATGCGCGTGGCTTCGAACCGACGGGAACGTCTTCAATCACGCAGGCATGTCTTGTTGAGCGGATGTTGCGTTTCCGGACAGATCAAGTCGGGCGGACCGGGCGTCATTCGTTGACACCGGACGACGTCTCTTGTACGGCGTTCATCTGGAAAAAGTCTCGTGTACGGCATGCTGTAGTATCGGCTACGCGTCGATGCGTCGAAGCCGAGAGCTGAGCGCGACGAGGTCGCACTGACTCCCTCCTTGCGAGAGGAAGTCGTGCATTTCCGATCGAATCCGCGCTTCGATGCCCGCCGTGACGACGCTCTGGAAGCCATCCACATCAAGATTATCCTTCTCCATGGTCTCGAGCGCTGCCAGCATGTCGTCGAGCACTTGCACACGTTCATGTCGCTGTAGCCCGTGTACGTTACGACCGGCCTCGACCGCATGCTGCTCGCGCTCGCGCATGCCGAGGAGATCTTCGGTGAGCATATTGAAGCGTTCGTGCTGGGTGGCCACGGTGGACGCTTGCTCAACCGCGGTTCGCGCCGACGCCACTTCGAGCTGCCTGTTTCGCTATTCGAGCCAACCAACCAACAACATCCATCAGCCAGCGGTTCACGTGCACAGTGCGCTACCAGCGCAAAGCCACTTACAGTCCGCAGTGTTTCCGCTTCGGTGCGGGCACTGTCCAATAGACCGCGAGTTCTCTCGTAGCTGGCAGATAGCTCAGCACAACGCTCTTCCAACTCTCGCTCACGTCGGCGCATGCCGAGGAGATCTTCGTTGAACATGTTGAAGCATTCGTTCTGAGTGGCCACGACCGACGCGTGCTTCACCGCCAAGGCGTCCCGCTCGTTCTGGACCTCAATCATCCGAGCCGCCGCGTCTTCGAGCTGCCTGTTTCGCTATTCGCAACGAACCAAATCAACAAACACAAGACTACATAAGTCAACTATAACCTGCCATCCATGTGCGCGCCGCACAACGAACACAAAGCCACTTACGATTCGGAGAGATTCAACTTCGACCCGGGAATCGTGTACCAGACTGTGAACTCTCTCGTAAGTGGCTGATATCTCGGCGAAACGCTCTTCCACCTCTCGCACACGTTCTTCCCTGCGGATTCGTTCGTTGCGCAATTCGGCTATCTCCGCACGGTGTGCAGAGGTCATCGTCGTGAGATCGTCGGCTCTCTCAGTAGTAGATTGGAGCTGAGCGAATAGATCTTCATTTGTTCGTGTGTGCTCTCCGGTCACAGGGCCAACCGGCGGCGCATCAGAGGAGCGGCGTGATGGCACGAGGTTCTTGGTCATGATCGCTTTGATTTTCATCACCCGGCCGACGTACTCGATTGTCTGTATAGTCGTGTTATGATGCACGGAAGCTGGTGAGACGCACGCACTTTTGAAAACGTTATGATCAGATCGGATGAACAGCAATAAAGACGTATTTGCGCACGAAGGCAAACTCACATAACGATGACTCGACTATTGCCGCCTAGGTCGTTCTGAAGAATACGCGTGAGACTGTGGTTCCGGAAAGGAACGTGCGATGATCCTTTGGCGAGCGCCCCGATCACATTGCCGAGCACTGAAAGCGCCGTGTTGATCTCCACGCCTTCGGCAAACCGTGGATTCCCAGGCTTGGTCTTGCAGCGTTCGCTCCCAGCCAGATCGACGAATGATACTTTGGCCCATACCTCGGTGGACGACTCTCTCGATACGTACAGAGTGAATATCGAGTGAGATCTGCTTGACACGGCATTGAGATCGGTTGTTGCAGTGCGGCGGCGCTTGCAGCCTTTGCGGAGCAGCTGGGCTGTCTCCGCGGCCGAGTGCACTGCTTGCTGATAAAACAAAACCACGTTCAGTGTCCACATCACACACTACATCTACTGTGCGTTCACGGCATCACTTTAGACAATGAGCACAAACCTGGGTGAGGTTGGAAACAGTGATAACCCCCGATTGATCGACGATTTTAAGCTCACTTTTCGAACCAAGTAGATCCTCGAGGTCTTTCCCAAGGATTTGCATGTGCGACGCGCGCACCGTGAACTTAGTGGTTGCATCAGCTTGAATTCGCGCGAACAGATCGTCAAAGAACCGATCGACAACTCCTTTCTCGTCGACACCAAAACCATCTCGAGCCGAAAAGCCCATGGTATACGTCTTTCCTGCGCCCGTCTGGCCATACGCAAGAATGGAGGCATTCTGTCCGTCCAGAACCGTCTGTACGAGCGGGCTGACGACCTTGTTGTACAACTCTGTGCAGAGGTACAACAACCACGTTAATGAATCCACGAGATGCCCCCAATCGCCTACGCTGGCAAAAGTGCCCGTACCTTCTTGCGTGGTTGCCGCTGGCAAGATGTGGTCGAACCTGCAGGCACCTCGCGCTGCCGTGAGCTCACCTTCGTTCCTAGTCGGTAGCATGGTAAATTTCGCACGTACCGGAGTTTCTTGCCGTTGAAGCGGACAGTGTTGCCGTTGACCACGAGCCGCGACGGCGCGCTTTCGCCTGTCTCGTCCCCAGCGGCCGGGCGGAAGCGAATGGCCGCCGTGATGCGCTTGACGGTGCCGCCCGACTCCAGCGCCGCGCTGCGAGCCGACGAGGCGGGCGGCGCGTCGCGCGGAGCGCGATCCATGTTGCCGCTGTGGTTTCCCTTGGGCGTGGCGGGAGGAAAGGAAACCTGGCGGCAGGGATAAGGGAAAGGTTGAAGTGACCATCATTCGCGATCCGACGCATTTCACAATTTGCGACGCTGAACGTGTCGTAAATTGCGGAAATGTGTTCGGCAGTGGGAAGTGCGACCCGGATAGCTCCATGTGTTGGCAAATTGACACTTCGGCTAGAGCTGTCCCGTGGCAGGGAGACGAGTACATGCTCCATTCATGGTTCCGCCCATTGTGTATGTCGTGCAGAGTGTTCGGCTCTGGCGGTGAACAGCGTTGCCGAGCGTCCGCCCTGCCGAAGCCTTCGGTAATCGCGTTGTTCGCCGTAGGGGTCGAGGCGGCAGGACCAATCCGCGTCTCAGCTGGCGCCCAGTGCCCACATGTCCACGCCCTTGAATCTTTTGTCGCCGTACCTTCCTCACGTATCCCTAGGCGATGCATACACGTGCGCACGGCCACGCACAGTCCAGCTTCGAAGCGGTGCCTCCCAAGAAGATCTCCAACACGATCTCTCCGTTGTTTGCCAACCGGAACTATATTCAACCAATGGTAGGGCATCAAATAGACATCTCAACCAATGAAAGTCAATGCCTGTATTTGATGTGGATTCAGCGTCACAAATCACGGTTTATGTGAAAACTGAGAACAGTGACACAATTTATGCGATCACAACAAAGAACTGTAGCCATTTCCCCCAGTTTCATGGCAGCGGCACAATCAGAGGAGAAAGGCCTCCGACAAGTACACGCGCAAGCCACCATCACGTCCTCAGCGGTCTGGAGGCCACGGACCCGAGCGTCTCCTCTGATTGCACGCTTCCCTAACAGACGTGACTCCTCTCCCCTGCTCTGGGCGACCATGACGATTTACTCAACGCCCACGGCCCCGTCGCACGACATCGCCGACTTCGAACTGTCGGAGGACGACCCTCTCACCGTCGACACCTACCGTGCACTCGCGCAGAAGCAGCAAGAGCTCGGCCCTGTGCCGTTCGAGACGGCGCTGCGCCTCATCAGCTGCATGCACGCCAAGAACCGCGGGCGCCCGTTCCAGCTCGACTACGACATGGCGATCGTCGATGTCGTGCTGCGCGCGCTCCGGTGGTACGCGTACGACGTCGAGCAAGCGCACACCTCGCTCGTGACGAGCTGGTTGCTTCGCTACGAGCAATATGACCACGATCCCAGCACATCTCCCGAGAAGCATGCTCTGATGCTCGCACTTACCAACGCCTACACAGCCTAGAAAGGACACCCCGTAGCGAGCAAACAAGAAAATAATAATCACGCCGAGAGCGTTGAACCAGCAACGAGACCGCTTTATTCTTCGCCTAACTCGTATCACCGTCGATCGGAGCAACCAGTGTTTTGGATCACTCATTTCACTAAGCTGCATCAAAGAATGGTCTTCTTGACGTAGCGGAGGTACGCAAAGTAGGCGCTCCCGGTGAAGGCTCCACTGAGATGCGCAAAGTAGCCCACCCCGTCTTGACGGTCCGTTACCCAACCGTAGAGATCGCGGCCAATGAAGAGCGACCCTGTGAACCAAGCCGGAAGGGGAACAAGGCCGAACAGCAACAGCGTCGATCGCGGGTTTCGCAGGATGCTCATGGCCGTGACGGAGTTGACCGCACCACTCGCACCAAAGTTGAACGCGAGTCGATCGGATCGCTTCTGTTCGTAGACGGCAGCCCACGAAGACACGACACCGCTGCCGAGGTACAACGCCAAGAAGCGGTTACGGCCGACCAGCGCACAGATCGGCGTTCCGAAGAAATACAGACCGACCATGTTGGCGAAGAGATGGCCGAGGTCGCCGTGGCTGAACACGGACGTGAGTAGCGTGTAGTACTTGCCGCGCTCGAGGTGGCTATACGACGTCGTGAAGTGGTCGATCATGACATTCTGCTTGGCTGGGAAGCGCTTGACCTTCTGCCAACCAAAGAACACGACAACGTTGGCCATGACGAGCCCAAGGATCACGTGGTCAGCCGAGCGCTTGGCGCGGCGCTGCTTCTTCAGCGCGGCGTACTCGCTCAATTGCCGCGTGAGCTGCTGTTGCATGCGCATGCGCTCCACTCCGATGCTGTTGTGGACGCGAAGCCCAATGCGCGCTGGGAGCGCTCGCGGAAGCACACTGCGGGGCGAGATCTTGGCGGTGGGTCGGCTCAGGCAGCTCATGCCACGAGATCCTTGCCACGTCATTGGCGTCGGCAGCGACACTGACAGGCCACGCCCGGCGGAGCCACCGGTCGTCGGCACTCGTGGCCGGAGGAGAATGCGATGCATGGCGGAAGATCGCGCACTGGCGACGTACGAGGAGCTGCCCCAGTGGTGATGGTGGCAGACTTCGCCCGACTTCGGCGTGCTTCAACCAAAGCCCGTGAACCCATTCTTACGTGTACCACATACATTCCTGAGCATGTGCTACTTAACGTGGTCCACATAAATACAGGTTCAACTGAACTGCCTTGTTGTGGACCGACTCTCCGTCTCTCCCTCCCCGGCGCTGGATCGAATGGGTCACACCCGTTGAACCACTCGGGGGATGTGCTGAGATCTCCGAACAACAACGGGCCACGGTCCGACTGTCCTCGCCTCTGCAGAGGCGCGGCCGCCATGCTGGGCAGGTGAGCCAGAGCGCCAGGTGGACGCGGCGCCCGCGGCGCTCCTGGGTGGCAGCGCGCCTCGGAAGAGGCGGGGGCGGCGGCGTGGTGGACACGGATGCGCGCGCGGCGTGTCACGTGACCGGTGAGCAAAAGCCCGGCTGTCCATTACAAGGAGAGAACACGGAAGGGCGGGAAGCGCACCTGCAGTAATCCTCCCACACAGGCGGCGACAGTCGCAGAGAAGCTCCTCCGCTCGATCCTCCCCGCGTTGGCGCTGCGGGTGGGCGAGCACGAACTGTTGTTCTTCCCCTTTTTTTCTTCCGATTCCGAGATTGGACGGCGGACCATGAAGTCCACGCGCGTGGTACTCGCGTCGGCGCTCGCCGGCGCATGGCTCGCGGCGACCCACGTCGCGGCGCACTCGTGGATCGACTGCATCGACACGAGCCGCACCAAGATCTACGACCAGAGCGCCGAGTACATCTACGGCGGCGCCAAGGGCAATGGCTTCTGCGAGGGCTACGCCGCGGGCTTCCCCGGCCGCGGCGTGGCCGACATCGGCCCGGCGTTCACGCATAAAATGCTCAAGAACGAGGTCGACGCCGGCGCCCCTGTGTGCCAGGCCGTCGACGCCAACACCTACTCCGGCTGGCGCAAGCGGCTCGCCGTGGAACCCGGCAAGCCGATCTACATCGCGTACCTCGAGAACGGCCATGTCTCCAAGGACAAGATCGGCCAGGGCACGCAGTACGGGATCTACTGGACCGGCAAGCCCGGCTCCAAGCTCACGTCCACCAAAGACATCGCGCAGGACAAGCTTGTGGACGGCAAGCTCCACTTCTTCGACGACGGCAACTGTGGTGAGTCCGTCGACTATGAGGGCCAGTCCACAGGTCGCGCGGGCGACGGCAAGCCATGCGTCGGCGACTTTTCCATCCCAGTGGGCACGCCACCGGGTATCTACCATTTCGTCTGGTACTGGAAGTTTTACCTCGACGATCCGAACGCGTACGTGGATAAGGCCAAGGCTGCCGGGTACTTTGGCGCAGCGTACTCGTCGTGCTTTGAAATCGAGGTGAAGCCAAGCGTCGGCGGCGAAGCCTCGAAGCCTCCCATGCTTTCCATTACCCAAGCGCCGGCTTCGGCGCCGTCCCCAGCCCCCAAGCCTGCACCTGCCCCGGCCCCCACGCCCGCCCCCACGCCCACGGTGACGACGCCCAAGCCCACCGTTCCTCCCACGCCAGCTCCGGCTGCGAAGGCACCGGCCGTGTCCCCGAGCCCAACCGTGCGACCTGCCCCCACGCCCGCGGCGTCCCAGACGATCGACTTCAACATCTTCACTGCGCAGCAACTCGCAGAGGTCGTAGCCAACGCCAAGAACCCCGCGGCGAAGAAGACCAAGCCAACGTACTGCCACTAGCCCTCAGTCCCGCCGAACCGAACGTCGACACGGAAGCAAGTGTCGACGTGTTATTTGTTTGTTGTGTGTTGTCCCTTAAGAGAGCGTCCGTAGTGCGTGGAAACATCGTTGAATGAACCTCAAACGTCACTCTCGTACTCGTTCATTTCTCAATTTACCACTCTCCAGGTTCGTACCGTGCAACCGGGCGCGACACGACCACGCGGAAGCTCGTGTTGGTCAGCGAGAGCCACAAAGTGTCCTCCGTCTCGCACTTCCGCACCAAGTACTGATCGCGCTTCTCGTCGTACGACACGATCACACACTCAGTCTCCGCTTCCAGCTCGACGTCGTGGCGGCGCACGACCGCCGCGAGCGGATGGCCGTACTGCCTGTTCCCGTACACGCGCAGGCGGCACCCGCGCACGAGTTCGTCCCCCCAGCAGACGTGTTGGCTCACGTCGTAGTACCGTACGCGCTGCTCCTTGGGCGTCGTGGCCCGGCTCGTATCGACTCCCAAGTCGTCGCCCTGGTCGCCGGTGCCGACGGTGAAACGCCCCTTGCCCTGCAACTCGTCGCGGCAAAAGTTCCCCTCCCACGAGTCTCCGTTGCGCCAGTGGTAGGTGCCTTGCCCATGCATGAAGCCATTCATCCACTGCCCGACGTACCGAGGCACTCGCTTGACATCGCCCAGCTCGCCCCCGGCGAACAGTTCTTTTTGGGGCGCCCACAGCGTGCCGTGGCCGTGCGGAATGAGCACGTCGTTTTCGTTGACGCCTTCACCGTCGTACTTGGAGCCGTTCTCGTACCACTTGATGATCTGCCGCTTGCGCCAGGCCTCGCACGCCACACGGTCTTCCTCTTCTTTCTTGCGCTGTGCGATGCCCTCGAGCTTGGTGGCCACTTTGAGCCGCTCGCTCTTGATGAACTCTCTCTTCGCGCGACGGAACGCGTCTCGCTCGGTACAGAACCGTTCTTCTAACTCTCGCCACCCAATGTTCCCACTTGGATGGTTGTCCGATGCATGGTCGTGGTCAAAGTGTTGGTCGGCTTCAAGCACCGCGCGGCTGAAGTCGCCTCGCCCGATCAGCAGCGCACCTGCTGCCGCGTCCTGACTGAGTCGGGGCGCCGTATACTTGTTACAGAGCTTGTCGATCACAACTTGCTTGTAAGGATACTCGGGCCACTTGAGCGACGAGCCGTCGTGGGCGTGCAGCGGCCGCAGCGGATCGAACTCAAACGCCAGCTCCTGGGGCGACGCGTCGACGACGGAGCGGTACATGGCACTGGGGTTCGCCTCGCCAGAGCGGGATGAGACTAGTAGTGGGCGGCTAAAGATGATCCTTCACCACTTCGAGCACAAGAATAGCGAGCACTCTGATAGTCTGTCTGCTCATAGAGGCAGTGTTTCACTTGCTGTGACCATGGCGTCCTGGAGCACGCTCGATCTGCTGGACGCGGACGGCGGCGCGGCCAACGACGCGCTCGAGTGGACCGGCGACGACCGTCGGCTGGATCCAGCTGAGCCCGGAGGTGCACGTGGCGACGACGAGGACGACGAGCGGCAGCCCGTGAAGGGCCATCGGCCATCCACAGCGAGGGAGCTGTTTGTGATCCGTGGGGAGCCAACAGGAACTTCAAGGTCGAGGTAACTCGATGCATCTGATTGGCTGAAAGACCTTTCTGACGTCGAAAATGGTGCGTTTTCGACAGATCGGTGGTGTCGAAAAAGGCTCTTCGACCGCGTCCAGCATCGGCCACTTCAACGCGGGCCACGCCGACGGCCACACGCCGCGATGGCGGCAACCAGAGCGCGGCGGCGGAGGACGCCGGGGCGACGCGGCTCCGTCAGGACAAGGGCGAGGTGCGGGGTGTCGTCTTTGTATGTGGGTGGATAGTTTTAAAGCTCATTGCGCTCGGCGCTGTGCCAAATTCAACAGGAGGAACTTCAGTCGCTGCGCGAGCAGCTCGAGCAGACGCGTCGCGAGCTGTCCCACGTCCAGGAAGAGCGGCAGGAGCTGCAAGTTGCGTTCTGTCGGCTTGACCAGGAGATCACGAACGGGTACAACCTCACGGAACGCAAGGAAAAGGAGATGAAAATCGCTGAGCTGCTCACGAAGAACCTAAAGGTACCCGGACATAGTGGCAGCGCCGAGCGTTCAGACTATCTTCATTGATCGTTGAGTTTGTATGGTAGCTGTCCCAGATGTTAGAAAAAGAGCTCAAGAACGAGGAGGCTCTGCGCGCGGCGAATGCGGATTTGGAGGCTAGTGTCCGGCGTCTTGAGAGCCAGACGACGCTGCTCAACCAAGTGCTCGCGAGTGTGGAAACAAAGCACGCGGCGCTTGTGGAAGTGCACGGTCAGCTCATGAGCAACCACCAGGCAGCGCAGGAACGTGTTGCAGCACAGCAAGCGCAGATTCTTCAGTTGGAGGCCAAGGCATTCGAGTCGAGTGCTGGGCAGGGTGGTGCGTACGAGGAGAAGCTACGAAGCTTAGAGTCGAGATTCACCGAGCTCCAGCGCAAGCTGGAGGATAAGATCGTCCTTCTTCGAGCCGAGCACGACCGGAATAGTGCTCTCGAGCATGCCTGTGAGAAGCTGCTCGGCGAAAAGGCTGGATTGGAGGCAGAGGTTGCCTCTGTGCATGACAAGCTCATACAGATGAATGGGGTCATGAAGATGATGGAGGCTGCTGTGGAAGCATCCTCGCACGGTGCTCGGGATGTTTCGCTGTTAGACCGTGTACGTCGAGTGGTATTGTTGTGGGACTCAACGAAGGCATTCTAATGATCGTTGCTGTGTAAAGATGACAGCAAGAGTTCGTATTCTGGAGGAAGAAATGCTTGGTAAGAATCGACTCATAGTCGATCTGAAAGAATCGGTGAACAGCCTTTTAAGTGAATCTTCGGCCCAGTCAAGCAAAGGTGTCAAGCGACGACATCCTGGTGTCCATGCAACGACCAACAAGTCCGAATCAAGTTCCAGTCGTATCCTCGCAGTGACTCAGCGTCTTCGAATGGCAGAAGA
Source organism: Pythium folliculosum (assembly GCA_023336295.1). Lineage (NCBI taxonomy): Eukaryota > Oomycota > Peronosporomycetes > Pythiales > Pythiaceae > Pythium > Pythium folliculosum. Next base: position 21,056 of record JAADWV010000006.1, on the reverse strand, counting down.
AGCAAGGTAGCGCATGATATTCCGGTTTGTGTATTGGTAGTGTTTCGGTATTCATGTGTCAGTATTCGAGTTATGCAGGGATCACAAGAGCCGATGCCTGACCGTACTTCTCAACATACTGCCTCAGCTGCTGCAACAACTCGACGCGCTTCAAGACAAATTCCATGCGACAATGGAATCGAACGTGATCTTATCCCATGCTATCGAGCAGCTTCAGAGGAGTGATCAAGGAGACACCGAACTACGCAGTGAGTCGACAATCGCACTGGCGAGAGAAGGCTACTTGCTCAGCGGTCCCTACCAACCCGAGCTATTGATGGGGTTTACGCTGGCAAAGGCACTCAGGGATATTGCGCCACCGCCCCCAAAGAAGCAGGCGAAGTTCATGCCGTTCCACGTGCGCACCCGCGTCAATATCTCTGACAAGCCGTCCAATCACGGTGAGCTGGTGCTCGCTGCTGATTCTGACGATTCGAGCGGCGTTACGTTCCTCAATCGAAGCAAAATCAACGCATTTCTCCACTTTGTGCAGGGTAGTGCTGCGAAAGCCAAGTGCAAGCACCTTCTCGTGCAGAAGATCGCCGACTTGCTGTCCTCTCAACGCGACATCATGCACAATTACTCGACTGAATCAGCGTACTACAAGGCGTCGGTCTCAAAACTCGAAGCGGAAGTCCTCCAACGCGCGAAGCAGCTCGCTGAGGTACAGAATCAATTAGAGCAACGACAACACACGAGTGATGACGGTTCAGTGGGCGGATCCTCGCTCCGGATCAAGTTACTGCTGAAGCTCGTCGAAGCGATTGCGGAAGGGCCTCAGTGTCGGCAGAGCACGTTTCTCACGCAGGTAGACAGCGCATACACGAGTGATCTGCTGCCGCAGGTTGACGATGCGAGAGGTCGTTTCAGCCAAGACCAAGGTCACCTCACACTTGATCTATCCGATTGTGGCATTCACGATGAGGATCTTGAACCTTTGTTGCTGAAGCTATCAGTCGGCTCGTATCGTATCCAGGAGCTGGATATGAGCGACAATCACATCGGCGACGCTGGCGCAGCGACTATTGCTGCGTTTCTCGAGACATGCCCACGCAGTCTGAGGGCCCTGAATCTCCGCGGGAACGCAAAGATCTCTTCCGATGGTCTCGCGAGGTTGCGAAGCGCGGTGACAAAGTACCCAGGGTCATGTCGTGTCGAGACTGACTCAGCACGTCATATACTCACAGTCGTCGCAGCCGATCAAGAGTTTGATTCCACGGGCCGGCCCTCTGTCGTGTTGCAAATCTATCTTCCGGAGCAGGCTCATCACACCTCCGGGCACGACCTCGACCAGGATGAAGTGGTCCAACAGATGATCGACAAACTCGAAAGCCTGGGCTTCTCGGGCACTGCTTCTCACTGGACCAGAGCAGAGGCGGTCTATCGAACAACGAAAGTGACGTCCGCTGCTACGCAGAACTCGTTCGGGGTCTCGCGCCGCACGCTATCCAAAGCGTCCTCAAGTGGAAGAGCTGCCGGTCGCAGCTTCCAGTCGCAGCACGAGAAGGAGTTCCGAGCGTTGGAGGCAGCCATCCATCGCGCGGACTCAAAACGCAACAGCAGTTCCACCGCTTCGTCCAGCACGCGTGGGATGAGCCTGGTGCAGATGCAGCGCCTGCTCAAGAGCCACGCGAGTGTGCGTGCGCCAATGGCGACGCCGTCTGCGTTGATCTCGTCACAGCGCTTGGCGAAACTGCAGTTTGCTCAATCGCATCTGGCGACGATTCGTGGGCTCGGCAAGAAGTGAGTCGTTGTGCTCCATCCGCACGGCGCCGCGGATTCGACTGACGAGCGTCTTTGAAGCGCTTGACGCGCGCTGTGTGGTGTCTCAACCATTTCTTCCCAAGTGTGGATACACCCGGTGAACCCAGTTGCTGTTTGCGCTTCTCAAACGCGATATGATTGGCTGTAATTGTAGCCCACTGTATCAATTTCATTTCCTCCAATCATCGGTGTCTTCTCAGAGTCAGTTCGCGCCGCCCCCAATCAAGTCGGGTTTCGCCTAATCAGATGGCTTCACTCTTTTACATCGCCGGCCACAGGAATCCAGCGCACGCGGACAAACCACCTGGCGCGCGGGAACAGCACCGACCCACGGGTCATGAAATGCGTTGCAAGCGAGCAGACACGGGGCGGGCCAATTGGATTCTGTATGAGTCTGGTCCTCCGTCCGTCTCCCCCACAAAAAGTCCCCAACTAACCAACAACGGGGGCCCAACATTTTAGCGTTTGCCCGAATCCAACGAATTGACCCAACATGAAGCTCTCGCTGGTGTGCGCGTCCGTGGCGGCGCTCGTGGCGGCCGCGCAGGCCGTCAACACGCGCGCGCCGTCGCCGACGCCGACGCTGGCGCCGACGCCCGCGGCCTCGGCGGCCGGCTCAGGCCCGGACGACGACGAGGTGGGCGCCGGCACGGTCAAGCCGGCCGGCCCCAGCGGCGACAAGGACGAGGAGGACGACGCGTCGGCGGGCGCCAAGGAGAGCCCGCTCAAGAGCCTCAAGCAGAAGACGTACAAGAACCAGTGGCACATGAAGCCCGTGCGCGTGGTCCACGCGCGCGTGCAGAGCGACGACCCGGCGTTCATCGACGGCCGCTTCGTCTCGAGCTTTGGCAACGGCGACCTCGCCAAGGGGTACCTCTCGGCCATGGACAACGTCAACACGGCGAGCGTCGAGGGCGCGCTCATGTACGTGCAGGCCGAGGGCATCAACGTCAACTCGCGCGCGCCCGGGGACCGCTGCGCGCGCAAGAACAACATGCGCAACATCGTGTTCTACGACATCGCGATCGTGCAGACCAACGAGACCATCGCCGAGTTCGGCAGCACGTGGCAGAAGGCGCGCGACACGTTCGAGTACGGCCCCATGGTGCCCATGGACGGCGGCCGCTGCACGGCCGAGTCCACCAAGGGCTCCAAGGAGGTGCTCCCCAAGACCTGTCTCCAGTACAACGGCGACAACGGCCAGGCCAACCTCGGTCCCATGGTCGGCGGCTCGCTCAAGGACGACGACGTGCGCGCGCCGTACCCCAACACGTACTGGTTCTCGTTCCCCAACACGTGCCCCCAGAAGAAGTGGGCCGACAAGACGGACAAGTGCCGAGTAACGTCGCGGAAGGGCCTGTGCGACTTGGGCGTCGCGCCCGACGGTGTCCAGTGCACGTTCGCGTACGACATTCTTGGGTGGATCTCAATCGACGACGTCGTGGGCATCACGAACATCAAGAACAAGGCCACGGGCAAGCCGTACAGCAACTTCACCGAGTGGTGCAACACCAGCACCAAGAACAACGAGTTTGTGGGCGACAGCAAGACCGGCGAGATGACCAGCGGCCTGTCGTTCTGGAAGAAGCCGCTTGACTCGAGCGCGAACCAGCAGCGCGCCCAGAAGGTCGTGGAGCTGTACAACCAGCTCGTCGCCGGCAACTTCGAGTCGACGCAGATCAGCTCCAAGGTGGTCAAGAAGTTCAAGCCCCTGCCCGATCTCGAGGCGCTGCGCTCGGACAACCCGCCGTGCTACGCCAGTGTGCAGACCTGCGCCACGCCCAACGGCTGCCGTCGCGAAGGTTACTCGCAGATCTGCCAGCCGTGTGAGACCAAGGAGGACGGCTGTGAGAGCCCGCCGAGCGACTTTGAGTTCCCGAAGCTCGCCAAGGCGCCGGTCGCCGACGACCTGCTCGAGGAGGAGACGGGCTCGACCAGCTCCAGCGACGAAGGTGCTGGGGACGAGTCGGCGAAGGAGGAGACCAACATTGAGTCCCCGGACGTGCCGCAGGAGACCAAGGCGAGCAAGAAGAAGTCTCCAACGCAGGCGGCCAGCGCCGCCGTGGGCGTCCCGCTGACGTGGGCGGTCTCCGCGCTCGCCGTCGCGGCCGCCGTGATGCACGAGTAAACGCTCGTCCCAGAACACAGTTCTCTTTACCTCCCCTGGCGGTTACTGCCGGGAGCCTATGTGTTTGCTAGTGTCGTAGTGTCTCCCACCATGTTCAATGTTCTCTAATGCATTCAGAGCTCCTCGATCCGAACATGTCATTTCCCAATCTAAAAACCTATTTTCCCACATAAAACCTAGATTGACGTAGGTGTGGACGAAACCTGTGTTTCTCACCGACAACGTTTCCCCACACAAAACCTCAATCGTTCTTCATGGCGGCAACATGGTGGTGCCGGCGGCGTTCTTCGCGGCGCTGCGGCGCGGCTCGCGCGGCGCCTCGGCCGCTGGAGTTAACTAAAAGCAGTACCCATGTGATCGCTGTGTGCGCTGCGCTTCTCTCGCTGTGCGTGCCGCTGGCCGCGGCGCAGGACGAGCACGAGTCGCCCACGCCGGCGCCGACGACCAACTCGTGCCGCAGCTCGCCGCGCCCCATCTCGTGCGTGAGCTACTGGTGGCACCACGACGCGTCGCCCGTCAAGCTCGTCGGCGCGGCCGTACTCGTGTTCTTCGCGACGTTTTTGCCGCGCGTGCTCGTCCGGCTCGTCATCTTCGTGCTGACCAAGATCCCGTTTGTCGCCCAGTGCGTGGCGTTGGTGGTCCCTATGCTGTTCGGGGGCCCTGTCTGAACAACCCGCGGTGTGTGTTGCCTCTTTAGAACCGCGGAAGACTTCCGTGTGCACTGCTCGGGCTCGTCTGCGTATCTCATGTCGGCGTCGCTCGTGGTGCTCGCGCTGACAGTCTCGGACGTGGACGGCTTCTTCTACAGTCTCCACAGCTACATCTGGGGGATCTTCTTCATCGTGTGGCTCTACACGCTGTTCAACGTCGTCGAAAGCGTACGTCGCAGTGACCGATTAGGCCGTCTGAACATGCTCACACTGTGGTGCTCTCATGTAGGTCGCCGTTCGCCGCTTTGTCGGCGCCAACGGGGACGTGTCCAAGCGTGTGGTCATTTCCGAATCGGTCAAGATCTTCCGGCTCACAACGCTACTGGTGATCGCTCTGATTATTTACTCATCGGCGGTCGGCCAACAAGAACTGCTCAAATACTCTGTCTTGGCGGTCATCGGCCTCGCGATCGCGTTGGGTTTCGTGCCTTCGGTAACGTGGAAAAGGCTGGTGATGTCTCGCGCAGATTCAGACCCCAGTTTACTCACGCAGACTCCCATTTGGTGTGTGTTATATACAGTTTCACAACGTCGTCGGTGGTCTCTTCCTCGCCTTCAACTCCCAGTTCAAGATCGATGACTTCATTGAAGTGGGGACTGTCCAGGGCTTTGTGCACCGCGTGTCGCTTCGCTACACCACGGTGGTGACACCCGAGGGCACGCAAATGTATGTGCCAAATAGCTTTTTCTTGTACAAGCCAATGGTCAACTTCTCGCAACGCCCCAAGCGCGCCATCGACATTCGGGCGCGCGTCTCGCCCTCGACGTCAGTTGATACGCTCCGAGAGTGTGTCGCGAAACTCGAGATCATGTTGCAGTCGCTCCACATGGGTTTGACCTCCCACGAAGAGAACCAGTCGGATTTGCGTCACGGCGAAAAGTGGGAGCGCTTCTTCTTTGTTGCGATGGAGGATCTGTACGAGCTCCGCGTGTACTCGTACACTGACGAGCTGGACGAGCGCAAGTACGCGATGATCCGAACTGAAGTCTGGCTGGCGTTGATGGAGATCATGGAAGAGATGGGTGTGGAAGTGCTGAACGACTTTGCCGATGATGACGCGCCTGCGATCACACCTAAGCGCACCGTCACGTTCACTATGGGAGGTCGGATGGCACCCAACCCATCAAGCCAAAGCGAGCTCGAGTCTCCGTTCGCGGCCGAGATGAACGTCGTCGTTGGCGCGAATAGCTCTCGTACGGCGCTGTAGTGTGGAGGCATGATGGTGCGTAAGTTATTCTCACAAAACCCAAATCAATCTGTTGGATATCGTGTCCGTTCCATTCACATTAGTACAGCTCCTTGGTGTTGAGCACGATTTCCTCGACCTCTTTGAGCTCCTGCACCAATTCGCCTTCCAGCACAAGCGCGCGATCACGTAGCTCCCGCTTCAACGTGGAGGGATGGCGACTATCGACCCGGATGAAACGACTGAGGCAGCTCATCATGGAGTCGACGGCCGAGTGTAGGGCCTGCTCACTTTGTCGGTACTGAGTGGAGTGGTGTTGGTGCAGCCGATTGTTCTCAATCGGGGCGCCGAAGTCATCAAAGAGGTTTTGCCACGAGGCAAACGGATTCAACGATGCGATGGGATTGGACGGCATCGTCGGAGAATTTAGCGACGTCGACATTGAAGCGTACAGCGAAGATTCGAAGTCCATGTACATCGACGACCCGCCCATAATCGTTCCTCGCGAAGATGCTGTCACATTTTGAGGCACGTTTTCGTAGACTGGGGCCATCACGCGATTGGGGATCGACTGGCGCTGCGTTACCTCGTCCGCATATCCTCGACGAAGAACGGAATCATCGAGGCTGCTTCTTGAGCTGACTTGTTCCGAGTCATCCACAATACTTCTAGGGTTGCGTCGACTGATACCCGACGACGACGCAAACACTGGTTTGCTTGCGTTCGAAACCGACCTGCGCAAGCCCCGAGATGATGAGCGAGCACGATCGCTCAATCCATCGTGAGTGTCAACGGGAAACAAGATGTTTGACTGTATCCATCGACCACCATGCCAATCGGAGCGATTCGCACTCCCGATGCATTCAAGGCGAACCGCGCAAGCCGCTTTGATCGTGGACACCATTGCTTGAAGGAAGTCATCTGCAAGAATAGATGTTTGGCTTAGAAATGATGCAATGACGAATCGGTCGGGAGTCAACTCAGACTTACCTGCTGTGTACCCATCATCCAAGTAAAAGTCCTTCCTGTACGAGAACAGGCAGCTGAACTCCTGGCAGTCTTCCTGTTCAAAAAACAGCCCATGCTGTTGCTCGATACGGGACGCCTTAATGCTTCGATTCGGAAGAGCATCGAGTCCTGCCCCAGAAACTTTGCCCTCCTTGACCTGGAGGAGCCAGCTCTGCAGGTCAGATGAAAGGCGAGCGGCCCCACGATTCGAAGGGCACCCAGCCAATTGGCTTGAAAGGGCTAACCATCGCGCTTGCCGAGCATTCAAGTCCGATGCAACATTCAGGATCGCATCTTCTGCGCATTTCGCGCACGCTTTGAGCGCGTCGAGTGAGCCCTTCATTGGAGCCCTCCCATCTTCCTCATCTGAATCTTCAGCACCCAAGGAACCCCAGTGTTCACGGCTACGGAAGGGCGATAATGGACTTGATCTCCCTATCTCCCCTCCCTTTCTGTCTTGAGTGGATGAGAGAAGCCGCTTTACAACGTTGAGCACGAGCGCGAGCTGATCTTGGAGCTGGCTGAGAATACTTAGTTTGTCCTTGAACAAACCTAGCTGTAAATCAATTGTCACCTTGTCAGTACTTGAGCAGAAGAGTAAATCAAGCGTCGAGAGTAGACACCTCTGCTGCGACTTGATCGATAGCTCGTTGACGATGTCGAGCACGAACTTTCTCAAAGCGGTCCTCAGTTATGCCTGCACGTATTGTGACGAAACACAGATGAGCGCGATCCTCCAGTTATCACGAAGAACTGGTTGCGTACCCGATAAGCTGAGATCGTCTTTTAGGGCATGAGAAAATAGTAAATCGGTATCGATCGAAGTCCGCTCCGTGCCGATGAGGATATCGCGAGCATCAAATGATGACTTGGCACGAAATAGCCTGTCTTCGGCACGAAGAAACAGTGCGAGTCCCACACCAAACAAGATGCGAACTCCTTGCGCGAAAAATGAGTCCCAAACCCTGAGAAGAGTTGGTAGCGGGAGAAACGTGGATGTGAAGAGGCTCAGAAACCACTGTTCTGCAGTCCGATCTATGGGAAACGACAGCGCATTGAGATGGGCAACCAAAGCTGGAGCTCGTTCTTCGAGGATGCTGTTAAACGCCGCAACATCCACTTGAAGAGTAGGTCGATAACCGTGATAATACCCCGTGAGATACACGTCTTGAATGCTGCAAGAACGGATGTTAACGAGAAGGCTTCTTAGATTCGATTTGCTTCCATGCGCACCTGTTGATGACCCAAAATGCCGAGTCTTCGTCAAGGTACGCAAGCAGGAGACACATGGCTTTCCATGGGCAAGGGTGTGAGAACGGGCTTCCACGTACATCAGCTTGTTAGACACATTTGATGCCAGTACTCGGGTGTCGATGTTGTGACTTAGCACTTACCTGAATCGAGATGTGGCGATGAGAAGGCGTCGACGCGCTGAGGCCTCCCAACTTGACGCAGGAACTTCGCTCGGGAATACATCGCGACCAGGTTTGCTTCTTCCATCTTCCTTTGATGAGTGATCCGTAGCTGATGGACTTGAGACCTCGGAGTCACTCAAGCCGTCTTCAATTTCATCAAGGGTCATTGCAGTGTCCAGTACGAACGATCGATGTGTCTCTGTCGTGTTTGGATCGCCAATCACAGCTCGTTTGTGTCCCCGGTTAACGGCTCGCTCTGATTGACCTCGCTCCATCTCGTACGTTGCAACCGCGCACAATCGAGATAATATCATCTTGCTATCAGGATCGTCGAGACAACTCGGGTCGAGGGGACCACTCATCTCATCAAAGAAAGACCTGGTACCTGAGTTCGCGGCACCTTCATCTCGTGTGGTGCTCAACGAACGAATGCTGAAGGTCTTGGTAACTTTGCGGATTGTTCGCTTGAGTTCCGCGCGTCTCTGCAGGTCTGAAGCGCCAGAAAAACCCTTCCACATTGCAGCGCGTAATTCATCGGGGATTCCGGCTCGTACAGCTGAAACGACCTGATGCAATGGAAAACACAGAATTCAATCGCAACTCGCATTGCTCTCCTCGTTGGGATGAATGCACTAACCTCAGTTGTCGCTTCAAACTTCTCCAGTGAGATGCACTGTTCAAGTTGCGTGTACTTTGCCTCTGCGTGGCCTTGAAGCAGCAGTGAAAGCCATTTCCTACACCATTCCAAGTCAATACGGTATGCCAGTCGGGTCTTACGACAGTAGATTTCACGTACTTGGCGGAGACTGTTAACTCTTGTCGCCTTCCGTCCGCTGAGACGCCTTCATGATCCTCTTGCAGCTTCAACACAAACATCTTTGATGGTGGAGTCGCGATCCAGACGAGGCAGCTCTCGCGATCATTGGTTCCAGCACCCGGTAGTTTTGCGAGCTTAAGCAACATCGCACCGATCTCCTTCTTCTTTTCTTCCAGCATCCTTTCTCCCGTCACACGGACTGTTGGTGCATGCCGAACATCTACGCGCCCTTGAAACTCAGCCATCGTCTCGTCCTTGAAATACAACAAGTCACCCGAGCTCAAGAACATGAAGAAGTGGCGCTTCCAATACGCGATAATGCTGTGCTTGGAAGCCGAGTGGCCTGTACGTTCACGCTTCTTGGACATGGTGCCCGCGTGGAGCACCTCGACGGTCGAATAAAACGCCGATAACGTTGCGAGTAAGGATAGGCCTTGCTGAGACTCGCTGGCGCTTGATATATCGGACCCACATTAGCATCCCGTCGAGTGATGGACAGCCACTTTCACTCATGCATTACGTACTTTGCCCACTCGCGGCCACTCTGAAAGGCTAGCATGTGCACGTGCTGACCATCATAGTCAATCTCACCAGACCGTGCATGAGGTATGTAGCCGTAGCGCGTAGTAAATAAAACGTACTAGTGGCGTGAGGATCGCAAACTTCTGGTCATGGATATCTGCGGCACTGCTGTCGTGGGAGTCCATCAAGTTCTATAGCACAGTCCAAGTGTTAGTGCGTCGGGCCGACTTGAAGTGTCCTGGTCGACACCTGAGCGTCTTCGACGTACAAACATCGTATGCTTCTTCGCGGCCGCGGCAACTGCAGACGGCGACGGCGGCAGGAAGCAGCAGATGCCCGTCGCGTCGGTCATCGCGATCACGCCTTTGGGCGTGGAGCCCAGCAGCAGTGTCACATCCTTTTGTGTGTCTGAATCGTTCCGCACTGTGAGCGTCACCCTCCAAACAAAAGGCCGGTTCGTTCATCAGTTCGCCGTACCATAGTGCCGCAGCTCCTTCATGCCGCTCGCAGTCGACAAAAAGACGAAATACCGACGCTTCCAGCGCTTGCTGAACCCGCCGAGCTTCTTGAGCCAGCCGTGCCAGAGCACCGTCACGTCCTTGGCATTCAGCGGCTCCATGGTTTCTGACCGATAGCGCCGCGAGTTGACCGCCGTTTTAACGGCAAATTCCCGCTACACGACAGCGCACGCGAAGTCAGGATGGTTACTCATCATCCAAATAGCGTGCATGTTCCTAATACCTCCCAGAAGACTCCTCGCCGACGCTATTCACCGCGTCTCCCTTGGATGATGTTGCCTCAAACTTCAAAGACCACACTCCAACGCACAGGAAGGATATGCCTCCCCCTCGCGAGAGTGCCCTCGTACCACCGTACTCTACCCGAATAGAAGCATGCTTGCGAGAACATCACGCAGCAGGGCGATCTGCGGAGGGAGCGGAAAGTCGAAGCCAAGTGACTTTGCGCGGAAGTGAAAGGGAAACGAACCGAGGCGATCTCCCTCTATATCCGCGATGCTCAAGAAGCTGGCGGAGCGCTTCCCGGCGGCCTCGGCCAAGGGCAGCGCCATGTACGAGTCGCTCACGCACGCGGTCGCGTCGCCCTCGGCGGACGACCAACAGCAACAGCCCAAGGCGGGTGAGAAACCAGATGCCGACGGCGGCGAACAGGACGACGGTGCGGACAGCGAAGAGCGGACGTCGTCCGCAGCGGACGCGGATGTGGACGCGGGTGCGGCCGAGGGCGATGCGCCGGACCGCACGTCGTCGACCGGTGCGGCGGCGCGCACGGCGTCGATGAAGGCGGCGATCGCGGAGAAGATCAACTCAGAGAGCGTGTCGGCGGCCGCGTCGATCGCGGCGTCGAGCATGTTCAGTTTCATGAAGAAGGCGCAGAGCGTGGCGGCGGTCGCGGCGCGCGAGGGCGCGGCCAAGGCCACGGTGCTCAAGAGCAAGGCGCTCGACATGGCCGACATGGACGCGCTCCAGCGCCGCCTGAGCCACGCGCTGGACCGCACCACGGGCGAGGTGAGCATCGAGCTGCTCAACTTCTCGTACGTCAACGACAGCATCGTGGCCATGGGCTTCCCGAGCATGAACTCGGGCACGAACCGCACGTTCATCAAGGACAACCCGATCGACCTCGTGTCCCTGTACCTCAACGAGAAGCACGGCGGCCACTACATGATCTGGAACCTCAGCGGTACGTGATGCGAGCATTCGAGAGCGCTGTAGTTCTTTGTGAATTAATGTGCGAATGTGCTGTGTGATTGTCCAGAGGAGACGTACGACTACGCGTTCTTCGAAAACCAAGTGCTCGAGTTCAACTTCCCCGGTCACCCAGCTCCGCCGCTTGGTATGCCACTGCAACAAGATGATTTGGGATTGCTGGATGTATTCTGATCATCGGACTTCGTAGGCTTGGTGTTCAAGATCTGTTCCTCTATTGAGAGCTGGCTCGAGGCAGATGACAAGAACATTGCTGCGATTCACTGCTTGACCGGCAAGGGCCGTACGGGCACAGTGATTGCTTGCTACTTGGCATGGGTGGGCCAGTTTCCGAATGCATTGGAAGCTTTGGAATATGTCGCAGAAAAGCGCAACTCGACTGTCGAGAAGCTCACGATTCCTTCGCAGCGACGGTACGAATTGCGGCTGCTAACAAGGTCCGGGGGATTGATCTGAACCTGATGTTTTCTGTGTGCGCAGTTACATCCAATATTTCAACAACGTCATGGAAGGCGTCAAGCCGCGCTCGTCGCCACTTCTGCTTCGTCGAGTGATCATGAACACGATTCCAGTCTTTGGTCGCAGAACGACCTTGGAGCCCGTGAAGCCAAAGGTCATCACAAACGATGAGGGTGAAGAGGTCACAGAGCCGCCCCAACTTGATGAGAATGGCGAGCCCGAGCTACAGGAAAAGATCGAAGAAGGCTGCTGTCCATACCTGCAGATTTTCAAGGGTGGCAAGCTTGTGTTTACCACCACTTGGCGCGACATGGAGAACGGGAACGGCGTCCAGTGGGCAAGCACAAACGACGGCTCAATCTCATTCAACGTCAACTGCATGCTGCAAGGCGATGTTCTTGTTCGCTGCCGTCATCTTACCGACTCTGGAGAGCGCATGTCGATGTTCCGCGGTGCTTTCCACACTGGATACATTCCGCAAGGCATCCTCCGGTTCGTTGAATGGGCAAGACTGTCGTGGATTGTATGCTGAGGGTATCTAACATGCTTGTTTGATATCTTATATTAGCTTGACAAAAGCTCAGCTGGATGGAGCTTGTGGTGACGATCGCTTCGACCAAGACTTCTTCATCGACCTCATCTTTGCTGACGTTCAAACCGAAGGAGATGCTGCGAAACCCGCTCAATCTGAGGGTGTTGCACTGAATGAAGAAGATCGCCAGGCGTACGAAGACATGCTTCACCGCGACGAAGCCTTCTGGGTGGATATCGAAGCACGAAAGGAGCGACTTCAGAAGCAGCGCGAGGAACAGCTCAAAAAGCGCAAGGAACGAGAAGCTGCTCGGCTTGCGGTAGAAGCTGCTGCCGCCGCAGCTGCAGTTGAAGCCGCCGCTATTGCCGCGGAGGCGGAGGCCTTGGAGAAGAAAAAGACTGCTTCGTTGTCGAAGACATCCAGTTTCAGCATAGGTGCTGATGATGACCCGAAGGAAGCCAAGAAAGTCAGTCGACGTGGCAGTTGGAATGAAGAGAAGGACAAGGAGCTGATGAACGAACTGGAGTCGCTGACGTCGAACGCGCTTGCAAAGGTAGCAAATGACGAATCGTTGCTTGGTGGCGATCTCGAGGAGAAGTCTTTGATTCCAGCCGATTCAGCCACGGGTAAAGTCGAGATGTCTGAACTTGACCACGAGTCAGTTGCCGGTCTTGCCAAGGAATTCGAGGATATCAAGAAGCTTGAGGCAGAACTCGGTCTTGAGAGTTTCTCGAACAACCTTTCGCCTACCAATCTGGACCTCCTGGATGCTGAGCTAGAAGGTCTTGGTGGGTTGTCCCCGAAGGCCGATGCAGGAGCGAAGTCAGCTAAGAAACCGGCGAAGGATGTCGACGATGTGCTCAACTTCGACGCAGATGATTTTGACGAGCTCGAAGAGTATCTTAGCGGTTTGTCGTCGAAGTAGAAGCTTTCCGGGATAATATTCCCATCAATAGCATCGCTCATCGCCTGTGAATCGCAGGTGTCGAGCACAGTGAAGTGCAAAAGCAAACGTGCGTGGAACCTAATGTGCTGAGCATGACAATTTGCGCATGTTTGAGGTAAACCTTCCATATTCCATGGTGGTAAGTATCCTATGAGCTCTGATAATATTGTGAACCCGAAGGGACGCGGAACTCTACGCCGGCCACGCTGCATCAGCCTACACAGGGAAACGGTGATCGACGGTGCAAAGCGCCGATGACGCAGACGTCGGCAGTATCGGCGCCCGTGACGCCAAGTAAGGACTGTAGCTGCGGATGCTGTATGGCGGCGTGCGTAGGACTGACGTTGTGTTTCAGCGTGGCAGAACCCATACGTAGAGGTCATTCGGTACGGGTTCGCGCACCATAACGTGGGGTGGCAGCAGCACGGAGATGTCGAGCAGGCCACGGACCGCCAGATCCAGAAGAACGTGTTCAAGGTCCGCGGCACCATCGCCGCGACCAATTACGTGCGCTTCCCGCGTGAGGTCTCCAAGACCAACCAAGGGCTCGGGCTGACGGGGCGATACGTCTACCTCCAGGTGCGTTGGGACAAAAAGGACCGCGACGAGTGCTCGCATTCGTCTTATTCAGATGTGCGACTCCTAGCTTCGACGAGCGAGAGGACAGCAAGTCACGCTCCACCTCGACTTCCTGACCGCGAAAAAGTCGGCTCTGCGGTTCTCCATGAGCTCCATGTACACATCGTTGAGGAGCTCGGGCTCTGTGTTGCGCATCCCGCTCGAGTGAGTCTGCGCAAGTATGTCACGCTCGTGTTTTTGTTTTTCTAACTGTGGCGGGATTGTTGCACAGCGTGGGCGAGGTCTGGACCACCATCGTGGTGGACATGGCCGGCGTGCTTCAGCTCCACGGCTTCAACGGCTACTCGCGCGAGACCTACCGCTATCTCAAGGCAGTGACGTGTTGTGCGTCGATGAACTTGCGGAATGTGTTCGCGTCGTCCACGTACTACACGCCGGAGACCTTACCCAGTAACCTCGCGCTCCCGACGGCCCACGAAAACCAATTCGGACCGTTTGGGTGGATGGAGCTTCTGTCGACGTTAGGCGTCCGCAACGCCACCCATGACGATCGAAAGAAGCAGCCTGGCACTGAGGACGGAAGCAAGTACGTCGACTTCAGCGCGGCAAGCAGAAATGGGGACGACATGGATGAAGATGGCGACGACGACGACGATGGATTCGCTAGTGAGACTTTCGCCGCGGTGTCGCCGATGCCGGGATCACCCCCGCTCGCTGCATCACATGCACATGCAGCAACATCGGTCGACACAAGTGGAACAGGTGGACCGCCACTTTCCCCGACCTCACGCGCTGCAGGGTTGATTCGCGATCGCGAGGACGTGCTCTCCCGAGCCGACCAGATCATGCGGGACGCTGGCTTTTCCGTGCCGTCCCCGCGGCGTCGTATGCAGGATCCGCGACGGTCAGACGAGCGCTCCGTCGCGACGAGTAATCAAGGTCCCATTTCATCTGCGGCAATGAACCGAGAAGTGCTCTCGCCACGGCGCTACCTTGCATCGGAACACTCGGACTGGCCGGATCCGATCCTCTCACTGACTCGCGTTATCGGCTTCTCAGCGGCGTTCCCAACAGCGTTGCGGTGGGTGCCGGACGCGCCCACGTGTGTGTACACCAGCTACTCCACCATCATCCTCCGCGAGTTCACAGCCGATGCCGGTGGGCGCGCCAAGCGCGATTTTCCATCGCTCCTCTCACATGCGCAGCACCAGGATGTGGTTACCCAGTCGGCGTGGGCGACGCAGAGCAGCACCATGGCGGACGCGGGTGAGGCGCTGACGGACGATCGCGAAGTGTTCCTCACGGGCCACACGGGAGAGATTTGCGCGTTGGACGTGTCTCCGGATGGTGCGTTCCTCGCGTCGGCTCAGAATACCCCGCAGTGCGTGCTTCGCATGTGGGACCTCCGACGCGGTAGCAACGAGTGCGCGATCGTCATGAAGGCGCCCACGAGGAGCATCCACGCGCTCGCGTTCTCGAAAGACGCCGCCGCGTTCTGTGTTGTTGGCATGGATGACCGCGCGCGGACGCAGATTTTCGTCTGGGACTCCAGCAGCCTCCTCGCGTCTCCCACGGCGTCAGTGGGGGCTGTCAAGAAGCTGGTGCTGCGCGCGCGTCAGACCTGCGACTTTCCGATCCACGCCATTGCATTCTCGCCGTATGAACCGGGCCAGCTCGTGTCGTGCGGCAAAGAAAACGTTCGGTTCTGGCGCATCCACGAGGCGCGTCACCACCTCCCAGGCACTCCCGTCATCTTGAAGGAGTACTCGCGTGGCACCGTCTTCACGGACATCGCGTTCGACGGCGTGTACCCTCAGTTTCCATCGAACCTGCCACGCGTGCGCCCCGTTTACGTGTCGTCCAGCGTCGGGAGCATCCTCGTGGTCAACTACGACACACGCGAGGTCGCGTGCGTCTACAAACTCCACGACTCGGCGATCAACTCGATCTGCGTCAACGAAGGCTTCTGCGTCACGGGCTCGGACGACAAGTTCCTGCGCGTGTGGCCGCTCGACTTTAGCGACTTTTTCTTGGAGGCGGAGCACGAGGCGCCGGTCAAGAGCGTGGATGTGTCCAGCGACGGCATGCGTGTGGCCGTCGGCACAAGCAACGGCGCCATCGGCGTGCTCCACCTCGCGGATCAGCGATACCGGACAGTGCTGCGCTCGCATACCCACCCGGTGAGCACACTGGCGCCGCTCCCGGGAGACGCTCTCGTCACGAGTGCGCCCGACGGAACTTTGCGAGTGTGGGATACGATGATGGGCACGCAAACAATGGAGTTTGATGTGTCGAAGGATCCCGTGACCTGCGTGACGGCGATGCCAACAGCACCGTCAGGCGAGCAGCTGGAACTTACGATCGCTGTCGGCTTTCAGTCCGGGTGCACGCGGATCTTCGCGCTCGGCAAGTCCAGCGATGTGGCAACCGAGTCAACCGCAATAGAACCCCGTGTTTTGCACGAATTCCAGCAGCACCAAAGCGAGCTGTGCGACGTCCTGTACAAGAGCGACGGCAAGACGCTCTACACATCGGCAACGGGCCAGCAACTGTGCATGTACGACGTCGCGCAGGGGTATGCACCCGTCAAGATGTTCATCGCGGACATGGACACTGGCCACGGCAAGATGTGTTTGAGTCGTGACCGCCGGTTCCTCGCGGTGCTGCAGCAAGGTCGGCGCAGCGTGCTCCTGCTCGATGCGGTCTCTCTGTGCACCATCCGTGTGCTAACACCGCCCAAGCCCACCCATATGACGGCAAGCGACAGCCAAGGCGACATGCAAGAGCTCACCCAGCTGGTGATCTCGTGGAACTCGCAGGAGCTGCTCACTGTCACTCGCGGCGACCGACTCCACGTTTTCTCCCTCGCTGAGACGCCGTCCGGTCCTCTAGCAGCAAGTGTTCCGTTCGGCGGTGTAATCCACTCGATGCCCCTGTTAGGCCAGCACGGAATCTCCAGCCTGGCGGTGAGTCCTAACCTCAAGTACCTGGCCACCGGTGGCAGCGACAGCTCCGTGCGTGTGTGGCAGTGCGAGTTTGGGAAGCACAAGTTCCAGCGCATGAACCAGACTTTCCGACTGCACGCTGGACAGGGTACCGTGCGTGGACTGGTGTTCTCCAACGACGGCCGCCGGCTCATCGCGACCTCGGACAGCTCCAGTGCCGCCTTTGTGTGGCGGTTCCGAGGTAACGTCTCCAAGCTGCCGGCGCTCGAGCTGCAGTTCAACTCGGCTGACGCGTCTCGCCACGGGTCGCATGGTCACAAGGCCGAGTTCGAACTGCCGCTCGAAGATATTAGCAACAAGAAAGAGGTAAAGTCCGCGCCTGTGACGCCTGAAGTAGAGTCCCCCAATGTGGTGGATACTGGCGAGCTCAAGCTATCGACGAGCAGCGTCAGCATCAGCTGGAAGCGTCTCGTTCCAGCGAAGACAGACACTGGAACGCGGCACGTCGTGTGGGCGAGTCCATTAGGATGCCTCATCTCAACTTCTGATTGCGGCCACGTAATCGTCGTGGAAATGCTCGAGTCAGGCCAGCAGTACTACTTACACCCCGCGAGCGGTGCGGACCGTATCATGGTATCACCGTCACAAGGCATGCTTGCAGTCCTCTCACCGAATCCCGAGTTTGTGGAGGTTTATAATCTGGAAGCTCTACGCCAAGAAAGTAACCAGGCGGAAGGCGACGAAGCATCCGACTCGCACGATTCAATTGAGTCCACGCGGATTCGCGTGAGTCTCGGTCACCGATTTGAGAAAGTGTGGGCGGTCGAGTTCAGTGTGGACAGCGATCTTCTCTGTATTAGTGGTGAGGCGTCGCGTCAGCCGGTCTTTTTCGTTTTCGGCATCCGGTCGGGTGGTGAGCTGTTGTGGCGCGTCAACGTCACCAGTAGCACGCCGATCACCTCGATTCTCAGCCAGTCGCCGCGTGAATTTGTTTGCGCGTCCACAGACGCTCGCCAGCCACTACAGCGCCTGCGCGTGCCACCGTTCAGCTTGTCTGCTGCGGCGCTCACGCTGGAGCCGATGGAGACTTCTCTTCCGACGCAGCCACAGCGTTTTAGTTTCCGAGACGATGGCGCGGCGCTCGCCGTGGATGAAGGGCGCGGTGGGTGTCAGCAGCGATGTCGTTTCGCGGTCGCTGTCGACAGCGATGCGTACTGCTACTTTTTGGATCTCGAGCGACAGCACAAGCTCCACACGATGCAGCTTCTGCTTCCGTCCGCGCGATCCAAGATCACAGCAATCCAGTGGGTCGGCGCGAGCGAGTGGCAGGCGCTCGTCGCGACGCTGGACGACGACACGATCGCTGTCTTCGTGCTGCCCACGCAGTTCGCCTTCACGTCGACTAAAATGCGCGTCGCCGCAATGGACTGGACGCAGCTCAAGCGCACGGGGCGGCTCACAAGTGCCTTGTCCATGTCGTTTGAGGGTCAGCGCATCGCTCAGGTGTTAGCCGATCCGCTCAGCGAGGTTGGCGTCGTGGCCACGCAAGACGGTGCGTCGGCCGTCGTGAACTTCCGCACGGGCCAACGCCGCGTCCTCCACGCCGCGCCAACGCTCCAGGTTTCCGGCAAGCAAGGTATGACACCACAACTGGCCCTTGAAGACAGCGTCCTCGTGACGCTGTCGGGCGATCGCCACGCGCTCCAGTGCTGGGAGCCAGCAATCGGGCGCGAGCTCGCGCGACTCCACGTGGCCAGCACGCTATGTGCGTGCTTTGCTGTGAGCGGCTTTGACAGCCACCTCGTCGCTGCGGGCTACGAAGACGGATCGTTCCGTGTCTTTGATGTGAAGGAGCAGCAGCTCGTCGCGCAGTGCGTTCTCCCACCTGCGTCTCAGCGTATACGACCTCCTTCCGGCGGAAAGTCTCGAGAGGCGTCCTCCCCGTCAGAAGCGCTCAGTTCGCTTAAGCAAAAGCAAGCGACCAAACGAAGTGCGTTGAGATCACCTGCCCCGAACCGCATGCACGACCAAGGCTTTAGGGAACTCCACTTTATCGGCCCTCGCTGCATCCTGGCGGTGGTCGGTGGGTCTCGCGTGGTACTCTTCGACCTCTCTGACTTGGCGCTGACGTCCGAGAGCACCGCAATTGTCGCTGGCGTTGGCTCGACGAGCCAGTCCAAGCAGAACCGGCGCCAGGTGAAAACGATCCACTACCGCGACCTCCACCTGCCAGCGCCAGATAGAATGAAGGGGACCACCAAGACGCAGCGCAGCGCGCTCCAGGCGGGCAGCTCCGGCGCTGGGTGGGACACCGAGATCGTAAGCGTTGACACGCAGCTGCTCTGTAGTCGGAGCTCAGCGAAATCACAGCGGCGCCACGCAGACGTGGGGGCCGGCGAAGGTGCCCTGAGCTCCACACGGGCGTTTATGATCACCGCACGGCTGACCGACCGCGGGCGAGGCACAAGTGCTGTCGTAGCGCACGTGTTTGCCGGTAACGAGGTCCCCGCTGGCCACCCCGTCCATGCGGAAGAAGACGCCGCTCCGTGCGATTCGTGGGTCATACCAGCTCACGGACTGCCACTGTTCCACCCCAGCAACTCTCGTGAGGTGGTGTACGCGACTGAGGACGAAGAAGGCAGGCAGTGGATCGAGAGCCGCGATTTTCACGCGCACGCCGCAACTCTCCGGCTCGCGGTTCCTGCGGCCACTTTCGGCTCCGTTCCGGCGGCTTCGTGCTCGTTGATGCGGTGGAATACGCCAGGAAAGTCCACAGTAGCCTTGATCGACACAGCCACGTCGTCTCGCCCGAGAGTCCTGGGAGTTGCGGATCTCGCCAGACGGTCGCTCGTGCGAGTCGAGCATGATGGTGGCGTTGTTCTCCCGCTGTCTCACGGTACTCGAAGCGGACCCAAGCCGCTGCTCGTGGCCGTCCCAACGCTCGGGACGCGAACGGACGATGGCTTTGCGCGACTCGTGGTGGCCGAGCTCGCGCATGCGCGTCACAATGCCCCTACACAGTGAAAGTAAATCCAGAAATCCGAGGAAATGAAGCAGACCCAACGTCGCATTCCATTATCGCTAAGGCCGAGAAACCAGCCACCGACAACACACAGTGGGAATGCGAGGAGGTGACGACTCTGTTTACAACTCGCCGCAGTCTTCGATGGTGATCGGCGCACTACATATCCACAGCCACAAACACGCATCCAGTTAGATAACCTCCCCAAGACCTCCAGGATCAGCAGCAGCCACCACAAAACGCACCGCGTGCGGCCCGAGGAGCTGCCCTGGGCCTCGACCGTGCGGAGCACCTCCTCGCCCTCGGTGAGCGCGCCAAAGACGACGTGGGCGCCGTCGAGCCACGGGCAGTCGACCGTGGTGATGAAGAACTGCGAGCCGTTGGTGTTGGGGCCGGCGTTGGCCATCGAGAGGATGCCGTAGCCCTCGTGCTTGAGCGAAAAGTCCTCGTCCGGGAACTTGGCGCCGTAGATGCTCTCGCCGCCGACGCCCGTGCCGTGCGTGAAGTCGCCGCCCTGGCACATGAAGTTGGGGATCACGCGGTGGAACGTCGAGCCCTTGTAGTGGAGCGGCTTGCCCGACTTGCCCACGCCGGCCTCGCCCGTGCAGAGCTGGCGGAAGTTCTCGGCGGTCTTGGGCGCCACGTCCTTGCGCAGCTCGAAGACCAGGCGGCCGGCCGACTTGCCGCCGATGGCCACGTCGAAGAACACCGACGGGTTCGCGGCCGCGGCGGAGCTGAAGCGCCCGAACAGCTGCGGCTGCTTGGCGAAGGACGCAGACGCGAACGCCGAGGCGGCGCCGCGGGACTTGAGCACGTGCATGAGCATGGTGGCGGTCGGACGAAAAGAGAAAGATCGAATGAGTGGGGAAGAAGAGCTCACTTGCGATCTTGAGGTTGTGCGAGCAGCTCACAGGAGGTTATTTTCGACAGCGATTAAATTTTCGACATGTCGATAATTGTGATTTCCGACATGTTCGCATCATTCGGACACGTTCGGACCATTCGGACACGCCACGCACAGAAATATTACACGAGACCAAAAGTAAAATACCACAAGTTGGTGAAAGAATAGAGATTGTGTCGTTTGGAAAAGAAGATGCAATATAATAATTGGAGGGGGTCTCAATACGTTCTCATATCGTTCCACCTCGCTCACGCTGCCTTGGAATGCGACAGCGGACGTTCATCAATGCCAAGGCACCGCGACCAAAAGAGGCCGCAGCAGCACTTGGCTGACATCCCGAGTCGACGAGAGG